>JAVKPL010003727.1:0-204998 GCA_032173675.1 Gastrolobium villosum
ACTTCCAATAAGCATATGATTCTTTTGTGCTTTGATGCGAGGAGGTAATTAGTATAATTCAAATGGGGATGAGATAATTTCTAATTTTGATTTTTCTCATCATGTCTTTTATTTAATTTTGCTGGTTGTTTTTTGTTCTACATTTTGTGAAACAGTTCCTCTTTGAAGAGTGAATTGTACAAGCCATCATTTGCCGGGTTTGTAGATGTGGATTTAGCTACTAAGAAACTTTCTCTTAGGAGTTTGGTAAGTGTAAATGCAACTCTTCCTCCTCCGTTTGCTGTTTACGTATGATATTAATTTATGAGTTCCCATAATAATTATATATACTTATTGATTCTAATTTTTCAACTAAATGGCAGATTGATCACTCAGTAGTGGAGAGTTTTGGAGCAGGAGGGAAAACAAACATCTTGTCTAGGGTTTATCCAGAGCTAGCATTGACAAATCAAGCTCATTTGTTTGTGTTCAACAATGGTACAGAGCCCA
This sequence comes from Gastrolobium villosum, assembly GCA_032173675.1. Lineage (NCBI taxonomy): Eukaryota > Viridiplantae > Streptophyta > Magnoliopsida > Fabales > Fabaceae > Gastrolobium > Gastrolobium villosum. Next base: position 490 of record JAVKPL010003727.1, read on the forward strand.
TCACAGTAGAGAACCTCAATGCTTGGAGCATGAAATCTGCTTATATAAACTGAATAGCAATAAACCAATGTAGTTTAAATCTTTTATCAAAGATATTATATTATTAAATTTTGTGTAAAAAGTATTACTTTTAATTTAAATGATCATTTTTATCAATGATCGAACTTTCCGTGTGAACCCGCGTTCATATTATGTTTTGCATGCATCCATGGAGTTTCCAAGTTACTATTCATATTCCTTTTGTTCCAACTCTCAACACCAAACAGCGTACGTAGAATGTCCCAGAAGCGACAAAGGTATTATCAGTAATTCTGTGTGTGGAGGTGGATTTCACTTTCGAAAATAAATCTTTTCATATATGAATAAAATAGAAAAATATAACGGGGAATGGAAACTATCTTTTGTGACACTCGTGATTTTTATTTCCCTTCTGTCTTGTAACAAATATATTAAACATAACAGATTTTTTTATTAAAATTTAAGATGCTTTATTGGCAGAGCCTTTTGATTCTACCGCCGCATTGAGTAATCGTTCAAAATAAAATTATACATTATATATTTTTTTAAAAACATATAATTAGATTTTTCTTTATTTTCAGAAAATATGTCAGTTGATGTATTTTGTTCCTATTGATTTTTTTTTCCTTTATTGGATACTATCATGGAACCATACAAGGGCCCATCTAAGCCTAACAATTCAAGATATCAATCGATATTAATTAGGGATAGGTATTCATGGATACCAATCTTATGCTATCGCATAGCAAGCAGATCTGGAACTTCACTAGAGGCCTATTCACACTAGGTAACCTCTATAAATACAAGGTAAACTTTAAAGGTATGTACCCTCTTTTTATACTGTTATGCTGTCATTGTGCGCGCACACATACCCCATTAGCTAATGCCGTTATAGTATTATATGCACAGTAATTTACTCGACTCAAGGTTATCTCATTCATAAATAACTTGTAGAGGACACTAGATCTAAGAAAAACATACCAACCTATTGGGCCGTACATGACTGTCTCAACAACAAAACATCAGATACTTAATTATTTACATGATTTTATTGTGTAAAGATTTAACGTGAAAGTATTTTTTTTTCTTTTATATTTTCGTTGATTGATTGATTGATTATTTTAGTCGTATCTCAAATTATATAATTTTTTTATACTCAAATAAATGATTCATTTATTTTGTAAAAATCATTTAAATTTCGGTCAAACAAAAATAAATTAATATATTTTATTTAATAAGAGAATCATATTTCTGTTTTCTACATTTACACAAATCTTCCCTTGTTTTTATTTGATCTTGTAATTGTTTTTTTCTAATGACTCTCAAAATGTCTCGTCATCTCTAGAAATTTTTTTCTCTTAGTGTGATATTAATAAATAATGGCACTCAAGCCTTTCATAAAGTATACTTTTATCTTCAATCTTTTATGGCAATTTCTGTGAATGAATAACATAGAATTAGATATCATTTTTAACCTCCTAGGAATTGAATCAACGGTAAGTATCGTTCTTAATTTTTATATTATTTTTAACTTTGCCATATTTATAGCATTTTGAGAGTAGAGTCTTTCATATAAATATACTCAAATGGATATTTATTTTTTCCAAAAATATAAAGTTTTTTTTTTTCATTTGATCCATATCTTTTTAAGTATAATTTCCATCAAATTCTATATATATATTTTTTTGAACAAATATATAGTGAATTTGATGTGTCAAATTAATAAGCACTCGCAAAAAATGCTATTCTGACACAATTTACCACCTTTTCTTCGTCTGTTTCTATCAATACATCACACATCAAATTCTTTTCGTGAACATTGCCTGGAATGAGACCATGGAAACCAGCTATACGGGCAACACAAATTTCCCAATAAGCTGTATGAGCTGTCAAAGCGATTTGAGTCTATAGGAAAATATCTACTCTTAAAGGAAATTGGTTGAATGATATTTATTTTAAATTTTCAATAATAATTATGTCGTACTGTATTTTACAGCTATAGTATCAAATTGAATTTTGAAAATATAATTTATGAAAAAAATTAAAATTTTAAAAACAATACATGTATAATTAATTTAAAAATATTAAATTTAGAATTAGAAAATATAAAGGCATGTACGATCAAGAGATTATATTATTCTCAAAAGAATGTACTCTAATTTAATATATAGATGTAACTTACTTATGAATTAGTTTAAATTCGATGTCGATCTTATTTGAAATTTTAAAAGAGTACCAGAAAACAGAGAGTAAGATTTTGAAGAAAAATAAAATAAAAATTAAAAAGTCCATAGATAATAAGTAATAAATCAGTAACATAAATATTGTATTTGATAGGAAAATATGTTAAAAAGTAATTAATTTGAAAAAAAAAATAGTCATTAAAAAATATTATTGTAAGGATAAATTGTTTTTGACGGTGAAGTTACATGTATATCAAGATAAAAAAAATATCTCAGAATAACAAGGTTATTTTATTTTGTAGGATATTTTTTTAATCAAAAATAATTTTAGAAAATTTATTAGACAATATGAGATATCTTTAATACGCTCAGCAATATATTTTTTTCATTATTAAAATTATTAAATGCCTATGATTTTTTATAAAAGAATTTGATTTACAAAATAATATTATTAATTCATACTTTTTTTTTTTTGGTACAGTATTAATTCATACTTAGCATTCAAAACTAAGTTACTTAAATTTCATAAATTAAGTAATTGATCTTTCATCACTAGAAGCTTCGGTACTAGATTGTTTAATTTTGTACAAAATGCTAATTTGATTCCAAATGTTGAAAACTAGTAATATTTAAATTATGTTTATTCAATCTACCAATTTTTTTCTTCTTCTAGTATATAATTTCTAAAAAAATCATCCATATTAGAGCTTTTTATTTCCTACCTCAAATAAAAAATATAACGGGGGAATGGAAACTATCTTTTGTGACACTCGTGATTTTTATTTCCCCTCTCTCTGTCTTGTAACAAATATATTAAACATAACAGATTTTAGGTTATTAAAATTTAAGATGCTTTATTGGCAGTGCATTTTGATTCTACCGCGGCATTGAGCGTTGGTTAGGATTCAAACTCCACAACCACCAACTTGACGACGATGACGATGACGACGACGACGACGACGGCGACGCCGTTCACGACTCATCCCGCAACGTTCGGCTCTACTTTTGCTTCTTCCTGCTTTTCGTGCTGCATTTCACCGTCTTCTCTTTGATTCTCTGGGGTGCCAGCAAGAGTTACAAGCCTCGAGTCATCGTTAAGGTAACCAACCATCCGAGTTGACTCTGTGTGACTCGGTTTTATTGCACATTTTTATAATAAAAATTTATTTTATATTATTTCCTTGTGCGTTAGTGCCTCGTACATTGCCATTGGATTCTTTCTTTCCTTTTGTGTTTTCAGTTAAAACTTTCAGCTGGTCAGTGAGAAGGGGAAGTGATCATGTGGCGAAATTCCAAAACTGCCCTCTTCTCTCTCTCTGGAGATTGCCACAAATAATTTTGTTTCCATAATTTATTTCATTTGAGATTGAGAGTAAATGGAGAAATAATTTCCTTGTTGTGAGTGGTTGCTTCAATCAACAATTTCTCAGAATTTAATATTGTGGGGCCTTTTCCTTATTATTATTCTTCTTCTTCTTCTTCAAATTCTTAATTGCTAAGAAGCAATTTATGCGAATCTTCTTCCCTTCTTGTGTTTGTTTGATTTCTTAATTGCTTCTTTTCTAATGGCTCTCCCAAACTGTCTGGTCATCTTTCTAATAATTTTCTCCCTTGGCGTGATATTGATAAATAATGACACTGAAGCGTTTCATAAAGTATATCCTCATCTTCAATCTCTTATAACAACACAAAACTGGATATCATTTTCAACCTCCTAGGAACTGGATTAACGCTTGGTATCGTTCTTAATTTTTTATACTATTTTTAACCTTGTCATGTTTACAGCATTTTGAAATGAGATATTTTTATTTCAAAAGTTGTTTTCCGAGATAAATTGCGTTACTTTTATATTAGACTATTATGTTAGATATGATTTTATTTTATTTAATAACTCATTGGCAAACCATAGTGCAAGTATTACAATTTTTTATCAGTTAAAATTATATTATTTTACATAAATTAAAATATTATTTTTTATTTTTTCAAAACATGTTTCTTATATAATCAAATTAAACTCGCAATGATTATAATTTTCTGTCTGTCTATTTGAAATGATAAACAAAGCATATGTGTGAATCTTTGTTTGTCTTTCTGTTTGGAAACTTGTTTTCCACACTCGAATATCTTTTTTTTTTTTTAATTATTGTTGATTTATATTAGGATTTAATATATTCATCCTATTTCGTTTTTGAATTGTCCCCTTTTCATTGCCAGATCTATGGTCTTCCTATATTTTGTTTTTCGTTTTTAATGCTGCAGGTTTTTTTTTTTTTTTTTTTGACTTTGTGTCCGTTATTTGCTCTGCTTTTTGTTTAACTCTTTTTACTCATCATTTTGTATTTACATCAAAATTAAGAATTGTTTCATCTCAAAGGCTCACATATTTGTTACTCTTCTGTATAAAATTAAAACAATCTTGTAGTTTGTGCCTAAGGTAAGGTAACAGTTAACATCTGGTATTTGCTTGAGTTTATGTTTACTATAGGCAATTGGGTTTGTGTGAGTTTGGGTATTAGCATTTTGCAAGCATGAAATAATTATCTCATCTACAGTTTTGATATTGATGACTTGGGGCTACTTTTTCCTGTAACTATTACACGCTTTAATCCAATATTATTTCACTGAGTGTCTATAGCAATATGGCATTTTCTGTCCCCAACTTCTCTGATTTATTAGAAACGACATGAGGATAATGACATGTAAATTCATGCATAACTTCCTCATGTTAGTTTCAAGAAAACTAAACTGATAGCTAATTGCGTAATTGTGCAGTAGCAAAAGTAGCATCGAGGATGGGAAACATAGCTTAATCTCAATACTAGACATTATGTGAGATTCCTTTTAATAATTTTTTAATTATATTACCACTAGTACTAATAAAAGACATGTTGTCTGTTTGCTATTATATATATTTAATAATAATTTCAACGAATCTTGAGTTTGTAAACAATCAATCAAGAGATAAAGTTATTCCAGCAATATTTAGGTCTTTTAATAAAATTTTATATAGGATAAATTTATATAGAGCAACGCCTATGTAAATTTTGTAGAGAAACGCCTCGAATTGTTTATTTACATCAGTTTGTACACTTGTTGTAATCGTAATTGTTGGTGTTATTTTCCATTTGTTTATTTACATCAGTTTGTACACTTGTTGTAATCGTAATTATTTTATTTTCCATTTACGTTGCTTAACACGGGTTTTCCTTAATTTGTTGGTGGATTGTTGTTCAAACTGTTTTAGTTTGCTTCAGTAAATTAGTGTCCTCAGAATTATCAATAATGCTAACTTTTGCTTTCTAATTTTTTCATGGTGCTTAAATTGATGAAATGGACACATAAATCATATTCAGATCCAAATGGTGAGTGGAAAAAAAAATCTTATTTTTTTTAATTTCATTTCAATCACCAAATATTTGTATTTTACGATCTTATATATTAATTCGGAAATGCAAACAATACAGGACCCATGTATTACAATGGATACTACCACTTGTTCTATCAATATAACCCCAACGGTTCTGTGTGGGGTAATATTGTGTGGGCTCACTCTGTATCGAAGGATCTTATCAGCTGGAAAGCACTTGAACCCGCTATTTACCCATCCAAACCCTTTGACAAATTCGGGTGCTGGTCCGGGTCAGCCACTATCCTCCCGGGTAAGGGACCCGTGATTCTCTACACAGGAATTATTGACGAGAAAAACACGCAGGTGCAATGCTATGCCATACCCGAAAATGCATCTGACCCGCTTCTCAGAAAATGGATAAAACCCAATCAGTTTAACCCAATTGTGGTTGCAGAACCCGGCGTGAATGGCAGCGCATTCCGTGACCCGACAACCGCTTGGTGGAGCAAGGACGGGCATTGGAGGATGTTGGTTGGTAGCAGAAGGAAGGATAGAGGAATGTCTTACTTGTATAGGAGCAAGGATTTTGTGAAGTGGATCCGGGCCAAACACCCGATCCATTCCAAAGCAAATACGGGTATGTGGGAGTGCCCCGACTTTTACCCAGTTGCATTGAAGGGGGAAGAAGGGTTGGAGACATCCATGGTTGGGAATAATGTTAAGCACGTTTTAAAGAATAGCCTTGACATGACTAGGTTCGATTATTACACATTAGGAACTTATTTTCCGAATAAGGATAAGTATATCCCAGATAACACTTCAGAGGATGGTTGGGGTGGCCTTAGATATGACTATGGTAACTTCTATGCTTCCAAATCATTTTTTGACCCAAGCAGGAATAGAAGGATCTTGTGGGGTTGGGCCAACGAGTCTGATTTCCAAGATGATACCCATAATGATGACGTCAAGAAAGGCTGGGCAGGAATTCAGGTTAAAGATTAAAATAATAATTATGTATTTAATTAGATTTGTTTCAATTGATGATGCATCTAGTCATAGTTCAAATTTCTTTAAATACTTGTGTATGTTAAAGGAATATATAAATATATATGTGCATTTTTTTATGTTAAAATCTACAGGCAATTCCAAGAACCTTGTGGCTTGATTCTAATGGGAGACAATTGGTACAATGGCCTGTTGAAGAATTAAAATTTCTTAGAGAAAAAGAAGTTAAGATGAGCAACAAAAAGCTCAAAAAGGGAAAGTATGTTGAAGTAGAAGGAATTACCGCTGCCCAGGTTGGATTTTTAAATTAAGCATCATTATATATATCTACATAATTAAATTAATGATATTATATATGTAAGTGCAGGCCGACGTGGAAGTTACTTTCTCATTTTCAAGCTTGGATAAGGCAGAGGCATTTGACCCTAGCTGGGTGAACGCACAAGATCTCTGTGCCCTAAAGGATTCAAAAACTCAAGGTGGGCTTGGACCATTTGGGCTTCTGACTTTGGCTTCAGAAAATCTGGAGGAGTTCACTCCTGTGTTCTTCAGAGTTTTCAAAGCTCCAAACAAGCATATGGTTCTTTTGTGCTCTGATGCGAGGAGGTAATTTGTATAATTCAAATGGGGATGATATAATTTCTAATTTTAATTTTTCTCATCTTGTCTTTTATTTAATTTTGTTGGTTGTTTTTTGTTCTACATTTTTTGAAACAGTTCCTCTTTGAAGAGTGAATTATACAAGCCATCATTTGCTGGCTTTGTAGATGTGGATTTAGCTACTAAGAAACTTTCTCTTAGGAGTTTGGTAAGTGTAAACGCAACTCTTCCTCCTCTGTTTGGTGTTTACGTGTATGATATTAATTTATGAGTTGCCATAATAACTATATATACTTATTGATTATGATTTTTCAACTAAATGACAGATTGATCACTCAGTAGTGGAGAGTTTTGGAGCAGGAGGGAAAACAAACATCTTGTCTAGGGTTTATCCAGAGCTGGCATTGACAAATCAAGCTCACTTGTTTGTGTTCAACAACGGTACTGAGCCCATCACAGTGGAGAACCTCAAGGCATGGAGCATGAAATCTGCTGTTATAAACTGAACAGCAATAAATCAATATAGTTTAAAGCTTTTGTCAAAGATATTCTATTATTAAATTTATTAAGTTTTAAGTAAAAAATATTAGTTTTAATTAAGATGATCATTTTTATCAATGATCGAACTTTGTGAACCCTCATTCATATTATTTTTTGCATGCTTTCATGGAGCTTCCAAGTTCCTATTCATATTCTTTCCAACTCTAATCATAAGCGATCCGGATCTTGTTGGAAAAAATATCATATATTTATCTCACATTTGGACCCCACTTAATTTATCTCACAACATAAGATAACATCTCTCCTATAGCATGAGAAAAGTAAAGCCGGTTAAATATTGACAAATTTTTTGAAAGTTGTGAAATCACATAGTACCGAAAACTTGATAGGTATAAAATCTCCAAACAACGGAAGTTTATAAATTGTGAATGTTTATCAAACAACCATAAAACTTCGTTCATTTAGTTGTAAATTAACCTCGTTAGCGATAAGTCCAGAAGCAGCTAAATAAGTAGCAAAATCTTTACCTTAAAAAAAAAAAAAAAAAAAAAAGTAGCAAAACATCGAGGAAAATTTGTATAGGATTTGATTCGAAATAATACAATCATCATGTGCTCCCGTAAGGGTGAGGCAGAATAAAAATTCATGGGCCAGGCTGATCGGAAACGACAATTGCAGGCCCATTAATACTAGGTTGGGCCTGATTAATACTTTGCTCGAACACCTTGATAAGTTGAGGATCCACATTCTCTTCGGGCTCCCACGTGGGCTCTTCTAAATCGATCCACTTTACCAATAACTCGTGTTTCCCTTCATCACCAATTCTCCGATCAACCACCGCCTCAGCCACCGCGTACTCAAGTCCAGCCTCGTAGTCCCTGACCAAATCCTCCGCCACAAACCTCGCCTTCACCCACTCGTTAGCACTACCATCCTTCCACCGCACCAAGTACTCCAAATTCTCACCCTTCCCCCTACGTTCCAAAATCTCCTCCACCTCTGCGAATTCAAACACCGCACCTTCCAAAACCCTAATCACACTCTCCAAACCAACTCTTCGCGAGAATTGCATCGGATTCCCCTTCGGCGTCACCTTCAGAATCTCCCTCGCCAGATCCAGCGCCGTTCTTCCTCGATCATCCTCCACCTCAGGATCTGCACCGAGCTCCAAAAGAAGCTTCGCGACGCCAGGTCTCACATACCCCGCCGCCATGTGAAGCGCCGCCAGGCCGCCGCTGTTGTCGCGGTGGTCGAGGTTGGCGCCGGCTTCAGCCAGCAGCCGGACGCATTGCTCCGAGCCTAGTCCGGCGACGAAGAGGAGCGCGGTTCTGCCGTCAGCGTCTACGGCGTCGACGTCGCGGCCGTCGGCGGCTTCGATGAGGCGGTTGAGGGCGGAATCATCGGCTTTCCTGGCGGCGGTCCACCATGGAGTCTCGTACTCGGCGAGGACGTCTTTGGCTATGAAGTCGGAGGGAACCCAGGAAGGAGCGTGGCCGTCTTTCCACTCGATGAGGTACTCCATGCCGGTGGCGCCGTCGAGGGCTCTGCTGCCGATGATTCCCTTGACTTCGCCGTAGGACTCATCTTCGGCGGTTTCTTTGGGTGTTGGGTTTTGATGCTGGCTTTGGAGTGCGGCGGAGACGAAGTGGAAGTGGGTGGTTTTGCGGAGAATCGGAAAAGATTGTTGTTGGTGGGAAGGGAATGGGTGTTTGGGATTGGAAGAGAGCTTTGTTGTGAAGTGAGAAGTTGGTTTGGTAACGAATACAGCTTCCATTAATCTGGTTTTGCTGTTGCTGCTACTTCTTCTTTCTGTTTGTAACGTATCGTGGTGGTTCTTTCAACATGTGGCAGTGGCACCGGGTAATGGGTTTCGGAATGGATAAGAAATCGCATCCATTTCGTGGTTTATAGATTAGATGGGACCGATAACTGTAATTGGATTGTCTTTATTTTATTTTATTTTTTCTGTTCTCTTGATTTTTGTTATTTTTTTATTGTTGGCGCCAATAAAAAGAAAAAATAGTGACTATGACATTGTATGCATGAATGACTCTCTACATGACAACAAGAAGAAATCACTCGGCTAGATGTGTTTAAAATAATAATAATCTTAATGGCACTCCAATGTATAAATCTTTGTATACTAATCAAAAAGGAAAAGAAATGCATCCTTTTATTTATAATTTAATAAAAGTAAAGCAACAAAAAGTTTGTACACGGGTAAGACTACACACTTGTATCTTTTTTCCGGTGGTGGAGCCACAATGTTAATTTAGCCACGTTTCTCTAGCTACGTTTCAAACGTAGCAAATCATGTTTTCACTTTTTTGAAAATTAGCCATGTTTTCTTCGTAGCTATATAACCGTGACACCAGCTGATTTTTTTAGCACCAACTTAAATGACTTGCTGGATCCGCCACTGCTTTCTTCTAAATTAGGAGTAAAACCAAGATCAATGCATGACGCAATAAAGTTGATATTGATGGCACATTTAGGGGGCGTTTGGTTGGAGGATTCTAAGAAGATGCATAGGTATTTGAGAGCTGGGATTAGTGAGTGCCCATGTTTGGTTGAAGCTTTTTGAAGAAATGCTCATCTAAATCATTTCCCCATCTTAACAATTTGCTTGTGTATCTGATCCAAATACCCGACTATATTTTTCCATTTGCGATGTGGTATATTATGTTATCTATGTAAATCATCATAATGGGCAAGACGCAGATGACCAGCGTACCCTCCTTTTTGGAGCAACTGATGCTGAAGCAATCAAGCATCACTCTGGGAGGAAGATAATGGAACTGGAGGATGAGAAGAGAGCTGTGCAGGTTCACTACAAGTTCTACAGAGTAATTTTGCTCCTACAGAAAATTTATATTCATACATGCAAGTGATTTATGAACGCAGTGAGAGAGGGATCATCTTTTGACTGAAGTTGAAAATCTTACTGCTATTATGATGGAGAAACACAAAAATCAGAGGATATCACAACAATTCTAAATTGCTAAAATCTTTTTCAACATATATAAATGCTAGATTCTAGATCTGAAGAACAAACATGAGAACCAGGTTCAACTTCTAAAGCAAAAGCAAAAAAGTGATGAAGCAACAAAGCGACTGCAAGATGAAATACAATCTTTTTTCACATATGAACGATGAGATTTGACAGCATTGTAAATGAGTAAAGTGGCACGCTACCGAAAAAAATATTTACAAACAGGGTTATTTTCATAAAGTTACCTAATTTTCCCATCTATATTTTAGATGCAACCATACACAGATTTCGTAAAAGTTAACTAATTTCCCTGGTAAGATTTTTCCCAACCAAACAACTTTTTTTTACATTTTCCTACCTATCTCACTTTCCAACCATTTCCCTATATATAACATTTCCCTATTAATCATAAAATTTCTCCTCAATCAAACGCCCCCTTATGAAAATTACATATGTTTATGGAAAAAAAACTTAGTGTGCTTGAATAGGAAGAAGGTAAACATAGCAGACTAGCAGTTTTAGTAATATCAAGCTTTCTTTTAAGGGTTTGCATTCTATCATTTAACATAACCATAAAAAATTTCTCTCACACGCACACAACATTTTGTGTGGCCCGTATGTTTTGAAAAAAAATAAATTATGGCACGCAAAATGAATCTCTATAACATAACACAATTACTCTTTCTACAAAATAACTCTCATAAAATCATTCTTTTAATCAATTTTTTTCTTTTTCTAGGACTCGAGGTTAAGCGAGGCTATTATTGTATTGGTCTTTTACAAAGGCCCAAAAGAACTTGACCTCAAATCCCGATGTCACATTTTTTGATGCCTATATGTGGACAACCCTCTTGAAAGAATATGGGTGATTTTTACGCCAGCACTTTCTACAGACAATGGCCCAGTCTCAAGAGTTTGAAGCACCAGCCCAAAGACCCATTTAAATTACTGACAAAGTCTACACAGTGTGTGAAGGTCGATTGTTAAGCTCATCATTTATTTGTAGTCGTACTTTCCTAGATTGGTAGATAGATGTGTATGCACAAGCATAAAGAAAGTCAATTGAAAAGAGAGAGGATATTTTTATTACCAATTTTTTTTTATTACTAACTTACTACCTATTTAATTACCATTAAATCAAAGAGAGAGAATGTTAAAAAAAAATTGAAAAAAGAGAAAATGTTGATTCAATGGTGATTAGATAGGTAGTGAGTTGGTAGTAAAAAATTTTGTTAATGAGAATATCCCTCTTCTTGAAAATAATAGAAGAAAAGAAAAGAAAAATGCAAAGTGAAATATTTTATACGCCACCAATCTTATGCATGGTCAGCTGACAGCTTTATTCTTTGATCCACCTGACACGCTTCAATTATGATGGAAAATAATTTAAATTGATTTATCATTTGAATGTCTAAACTCTTGACAAAAGAAATAAAAATAAAAATAAAAAGTGTCAATTGAATTGTCATTTGTCAATGTCGAAGCATGTCAATCGGGTCATGCTAGCTCACAAGTGACTCATTTGAAATTAACTAACGATATTACATAAATCAATTACAAGATTTGGTATGAATGTATGAACGCTAATTCTTTTGTTTAAGTAAATGTAATAATTTAAAAAAAAAATAGTCACATCGACCAGGTTGGCTTCAAACAGTCAACTATGATCGAACTTTCCTTGTGAGCCCTCACTCATTCATATTTTTTTCCATGCTTTCATGGAGCTTCCAAGTTCCTATTCATATTCTTTCCAACTCTAATCATAAGCGATCCGGATCTTGTTGAAAAAAATATCATATATTTATATACGAAATCATAATTATACAAAATGGATCAATGTTTATAAAGAAAAAGATATTTAAATAATTTTACCGCATGATTGTGTCATAATTTGTTTAACATAAGAGGCAAGCGAGACCCAACAGCAAAACAGCATACATAGAATGTCCCAGAAGGGAGAAAGGCATGATCATTAATTCCGCGTACGATTATGGAAAAAATCAGACAATTGATTTTACCAAAATAAATTAGACAGACGAAGATAGCGCGTGTTACGTCAGCAATCACGGCCAAACAAACTGTCATACAGCGTGAACAATACAGCCTATTACTACACGCACTCGCCGCCTCTTTCATTCCATTCTCATTTCCCACCGCTTTCACTCACTACGCAACCAACAACCATTTTCTTTCGCTTTTCTGTCTTTTAAGCATCTGGGACGATTTTCTTGTGTGTTATCAACGGGCGCATTGTGCGTAACATTATTTGTGTGTCATAATATCTTATCCTTATTATTATTTATTAATATATTTACTTACCTAAGACTTGCAAGTTGCAACCTCTACTCCACCCCTTCTTATATATGTTTCAAGTGTGTGTCTTGTTACTATAACTCTTAACCCTTTCTCCACTTTCCTTTCCTCCATTTAATTCATTTTTTCCTCTTTCTTTCTCAAACACCAAAGTTCAAACCATTTTTTCATCAACATGAAACTGATGAATTATAAACCATCAAAACTACGTGCCTTTCTGAGCTTCTTCTCATCAATATTGCTGCTTTTGGACGTCGTTCGCGTTTCTGCAGAAGACCCTTATAGATTCTTTGACTGGAAAATCACCTATGGGGACATTTATCCCCTCGGAGTTAAACAACAGGTTATATTATCACTTCTCTTTTCGCTCTTTTAATTTATATTATTTTTCTGATATTTGTGTTCAATAAAAGACGGGGTTAAGACTTGACTCGATTCCCTTCCCCAGACACTCACTCGTGGTTATTGAACTAGGTCGCCCTTTTTCATTTGTGTTTAATAATGCTTAATTGCTTGGTACAATTTGCAATTTGCAGGGCATTCTCATCAATGGCCAATTTCCAGGCCCCGAAATCTATTCTGTTACCAATGACAATTTGATCATAAATGTACACAATAACTTGACCGAGCCGTTTCTTCTATCATGGTAACAACTCTCTCTGTCTGTTTATTACTTTTAATTCATAATCTTGAATATCCTTAACCGAAATATTTAAGAACGACGAACGATATTTCTCAAGTTCCAAATAATTAAATTAAATCATATTAATAAGTGAAGTTACAAATGTATATACAAAATATAGACGAAGACAATGTTTTTTCACGGAAGTTATGGATCACGCGGTCACTTCCTATTATGGTAATCCGTATTCCAACTGGCAAATGTAGGCACTTTTAAACCTCCAATATGTCTTCTTTTTTGTTTTTTGTTTTTATTTTAAAATAGATATTGCAAGGTTTTATTTTGTTTTTATTTTAATTTCGATAGAATTAGATATTGCAAGGTTTTATGTTGTATTTAATTTACCTTTCTTGTTGTCGGGACATATGTTTAGGTAAATTTGTATATTGGAAGTATCTCTCCTTGATTACACTGACGTTAGATTAGAGGGCCCGCACCGCAACAAAGCAACCTTGTATTTCTCTTTCTTGCTGTCATTGGTGGGGATTGAGGAGATGCCACCTTGATTCTTTTATTCAATTCATTCTCAATGATGGACGGAGGAAACAAAACATGGTTTTAATAAAGGATTTTATTAATCTCATCTTAAAGAATAACAAATTTTCTCACACACACAGATAAATTTGTGGGCTCCACATTTGAAAAATAAAAATAAAAAAAAAATAAAATGCAAAATGTCACAATATAACATTACACAACATTTTTTCCTACGACATAACTCTTATAAAACCCTTTAATAAATTTGGCTTTAACCGATCACTTCGGCCCTTAAGTTATGTCACGGACCAAACCTTCCCAACTCCAAGCCCACCTAACCAAAATACATTTGAATTCATGATTTTCCCTCATTGGAGTAAAAATTATCACGTGTGAGGCCCATCCTTTGGAGTTTGGACTAGTCAATGTCAATGGGCATTAACTCTAGCCTTGAACCCAATTAAAAATGCTCCTCAGTCGTTACTTCAATAGGAAATTTATTAAGATTGAATAGAAATTCGCATAATGAGTCAATAAAAAAATTACCAAAAAAAAGGAATTTAATTATAAAGTGGGAATATACTCTTATATTATAGGAGAATATTTTTCTCTCTTACACATATATTAACTTCTGTATTACTTTTTGAAGAGGGATATTCTTATTACCAAAAATTTTACTACCAACTTATTACTTATCTAATCACCGTTGGATCAACATTTTCTATCTCTTCATATACTTTTTAGTATTCTCTCTTTGATCCAATGATGATTAAATCGGTAATAAGTTGGTAATGAAAAATTTTAGTAGTAAGAATATCTCAGCTCTTACTTTTTTTTATCTTTTTATTCTGTTTTGTATAGTGGGTGTGTCTCACACATAATTATCTCTATAATAGGAGATATCTTCTCTAGTGTTACAAGATATTAAAAAATCCCTTATAAAGTTGTAATCCTTTTCTTGCTGATTTGTTTTGATATGCATCAGGAATGGTATTGAGCAAAGAAGAAATTCTTATGTAGATGGAGTTTATGGAACCACATGCCCCATTCCTCCAGGGAAGAACTTCACCTATACACTACAAGTCAAAGATCAAATTGGAAGCTTCTTCTACTTCCCATCTCTTGCATTCCACAAGGCAGCTGGTGGATTTGGGAGCATCAAAATCCTTAGCAGGCCACTGATTCCCGTTCCATTCCCAGCACCAGCTGATGATTTCACCCTTCTTATTGGAGATTGGTACCAGATCAATCACAATGTAATCAAACACATACTCAACTCAATTGTGCTTCATTGGTCTCAAAGTTTGTTTCTTGTGTGCCCCTTTTTGTTTTCGCTCCTCATTTTATTGACATATGTTTATATGAATTCAGACTCTGAGGACCGTTCTAGATCTTGGACACAGACTTCCATTTCCTCAAGCTGTTCTTGTCAATGGTCGTGCAAACGGTACAACATTCACAGTTGAACAAGGTATGCCTTTTTTTTGTTTTCCCCGTTTAAAGTTAGGGAAAACATTTTCTCATATTACATGAGAATTCAATTATCATGTTGTGACCCTTTGATTTGCGTGCAAAATTTTTGTTTTCTTTTTCTCTTTTTAATAAACGTGGGTCCACCACTAATTGAGTCATATGCAACATGAGAAAATCAAATCCCTTTTAAAGTTATTGAATTTTAGTAGACAACTTTTGTTTAACAATTTCTTAATGGACAACAGGGAAAACATATAGGCTTAGAATATCAAATGTTGGACTTCAAAACACACTCAACTTGAGGATTCAAGGACATGACATGAAATTGGTCGAAGTTGAGGGAACTCACACTATGCAGACTACATTTTCCTCAATAGATGTTCATGTGGGACAATCTTATTCCGTGCTTATCACAGCTGATCAAGCACCCCGGGACTACTACATTGCTGTGTCCACTCGTTTCACTAACACCATCCTCACAAGCACCGCCATCCTTCACTACAGTAACTCCCAGCAACCTGTTTCAGGCCCAATCCCCGCTGGACCAACCACTCAAACCGATTGGTCCCTCATGCAAGCTCGTTCAATAAGGTAATTCTCCTACCATTTGGTGAAAAGTTAGGTTCTGAAATCATGATAAGCAATCAATTCAACCCAAAAACAAACTTAAATTTTTAAGTGAAAGTCGCATTAATGGTTTTATATCAGGGAAAGGTTGTATTTACAAATTTTTTGTTTATAAACTCTTACAAACTACACTATATACTATGTCTGACCGGTCATACTTCAATCAAGAGTGTATGACCGGTCATACTTAGTATAATTTGTAAAAAAATGTTTGTAAATGGATCGTTTGCCTTTATATTGTATTTTACTAACAGAATGAACTACTTAATTACTTCCACATTGTTCAACAATTAACATTTGCAATTCACAGGACAAACCTAACTGCAAGTGGACCGAGGCCAAATCCACAGGGCTCCTACCACTATGGTCTCATAAACATCAGCAGAACTATCGAGCTGGAGAGTTCAGCAGCACAAGTTAGTGGCAAGCAGAGATATGCACTCAATAGTGTATCCTTCATACCAGCTGATACTCCTCTGAAGCTAGCTGATTACTTCAAGATTGGTGGTGTTTTCAAAGTTGGAAGCATCCCAGATAGCCCTTCTGGTAAACCTATGTATCTTGATACTTCCGTCATGGGTGCTGATTTTCGAGCCTTCGTTGAGATCGTGTTTCAGAACAAGGAAAACTTCATGCAGAGCTATCACATTGATGGATACTCATTTTGGGTTGTGGGGTAAGAATTCATCACAATATAATCTTCAATCAATTTTTAATTTGATCACTTCATGTCATTGAATTTTCAACATGGGATTTCTAATAAGGATATATTACTCTCACGATTCATGAGATAATACAACTTCCTACACACCCATTGATTTTCGTGCTTCTCTTTTTTTCTTTTTTAATAAATAATTGTGTCTATAACTAATATATCTCCGGTTATATGAGAGTAATATAACCCTTTCTAATAATGCAGAATGGATGGTGGCGTGTGGACCCCTAAGAGTCGTAACCAGTACAACCTCAGAGATGCAGTATCGAGAAGCACAACACAGGTTAGTTGTTGTTTTCAATTGGTGCATTCTCTTTGATCGTTGATCATTATCCAAATGCAGCATAAGCAACTTAATGATAAATGTTGTGTCATATCAGGTATATCCTAAGTCATGGACCGCAATTTATATGGCACTAGACAATGTGGGTATGTGGAACGTGAGAAGTGAATTTTGGGCACGACAGTACCTTGGAGAACAATTCTATCTACGAGTATATTCACCAGTTGAATCCGTAAGGGATGAATATCCAATTCCAAAGGATGCTATCCTCTGTGGCAAAGCTGCAGGCAGAACAACCAGACCTTTATGAGAATAGAATCTGAAACACATTACAAGTCAATTAAAATAACCTATGCTATATCCCATTCTTTGCAAATTCATCTACAATTTCCTTCTATTACTACATAATCACCATCACATTATGATAATAAATTGCCCCCATTGATTTATTTTTTTTCAAATAAATAATTTTCTCAGATGTATTAATGTATTGCTGCTTTTGTTTATCAGAATGAAATGATGCAAACTAGTTCAATATTTGCATGTGCACTGACACGAACATAAGAGAAAACAACAACAAAATTTGAACACCCTATTTGGTTTGAGCTGTTGTGCTGTGTTTAGCACTATAGTTCGATATCTTTGTGACTTTAGGTCTCGCTTAACCACATGGAATCCAAGGTGGTTACTACATAACACAAATAAAACCCAAAATTATAATATGGGCAATACTATAGCATTGTATTTTTCATTAATTAATTAATTTTGAAATCAACTTCTTATGAAAATCTTCTTGTATTCGCTTTAATATTTAATATTGAGATGTATAATTGGAAATTAAATATTTAAAATAAAGATATTAATAGAAAATAATAACAATAATTTCTATGCGTATCAATTATTGGATAGATGAATTAACAGACTATGAATAAGTAAAAATTACGATTAAATTAAGATTTATTATATACATTTCACTATTACTATTTCAATAAAACAAATCCATAATAATAATGAAAACTTTATATATAAAACATCAATATTCATTAGTAACAATGTTGTTTTTTATTGCTATGACAAAAATGTCATTTTTTTTTTGCTGATAAGGTAAAATATTAATATTGGAAATGAGTTGGGCTTGGGAGGAATTGAGATCTACCCCAACGTTAAATTCCACAGCCTTCCCTGTGAACAGGGGGATTGCTCACACTTCAAATGGATTAGGCCAAGTTCGCCTCTTGTACAGAGCCGAGTGGACCAGCCCATGATCTTTGTTTGAATCTATATTGAGGCAGAGGGTAGGCTCAAATTGAGGCGCAGCTTCGTCGATGTAATTCAAACATTAAATGAAGCAATATTCAAAAATAAAATAAAATTGATTCGATTAAGATTAAAACTATTAGGCAATCATTTTAAATTTCATTTAATCTTTACGGCTGGAGGGATAAATTTTAGATTCCTATAAAACTTATATTGGGAATCCTAATTACCCAGTTTAGTATAAAAATTCTTAAAATTTTATTGAAACAATGAGATTTCTGAAAATTAAAATTATAAATAAGAATTTCATGAAATAATACAACTAAATGGGTGGTATTTTTTGATTTCCACTTGGTGGAAAAAATTTACTTAATTTATAGGACATAAATGATCAAAATACACTTTATCATTAAAGCCTTAGCCGCGAGAACGATTTGGGTTGCTTTTATTTGAAAACAGTCAAATTCGTTTAGGACATTTTGGTTTGATCTCCAATGTCACATTTTGACCCTTCTGTGGCATATTATAAATTTTTTTCAAGAGTTCATCAAAAATTAGTTTTGCAAAATCAGACTATATTTCCTGATATAATTGACAATCAACCAAATATAAAATTAGAAAATTTAAGTCAATATTCCCGGGAATATTTTGACATACCAAACAGTTTTTTTGGTAATACTTTTGAGAAAATTACTTTCTTAGCATATTCTTAGGAATCATATATATATATATATATATATATATATATATCTTTTACCAAACGTGCCTGAGCTGTTTCATTCACTTTTTATTTAATTTCCCAAATACAATCAAGGAGATTTCTCTCTCTCAAATCATTCATTACTTAAGTAGGACGAGTATTACTTTCTTTGATTTCTAATTGCCTTATCGTCTATAAAACTTCTGACCATAGTTTAAACTTTAAAGGCGTGTTTAGGAAAAGAAAGGTTAAAAGAAAAATAAAGGAAATAAGAATCAAGTTGATGGCATGATATGGTTCAGCTTACCAATAATGTTGTTCAAATACAAATGAAGTTTCTCTTATCTTTTACATAATCTTATCACAACTTTCTTTATTTTTTTAGTTCTTCCTCCGACTTTTTTGTCTAATTCGAATGATTCACTTTTGGTATGTGATGTTTTTGTCTCCAAAACTTCCATGTCATATGTGTTAGTTTAATGAGCTTAAGCATGCTTGATGTGCCAACCTATCATTACAACTCAAAAGTAATAATAACAATTGGCCATAGCCCATTTCATAATACTTTAACATTTATCCATAAGAATAATTATTGTGATATAATATAAAAACTAGGAAAAAGTTCATCAATGCTTTTATGGTTTACTTTAGAATCACCTATGTTTCTGTGGTTTTTTGTATCACAAATGTCATTGTGATTTGCAAAAAAAATATTTTTTTTTATCTCATATGCCTTGTGATTTTTTACTTTTTACAAACCGTTTGGAACTTTTCCCTAAAATTTAGTAATGGGTTTGATAAACAAAAAAATATTGGAATAAATTCACACGAGGCTTTGATATCACAGATAACCCAAAAGTTTCTGGTGGATAAGAAAATATTAATGATTTTATATAAAGCAAATCATAAAGGGCATTGGTGAACTTTTCCCTAAATTTTAGTAATGGGTTTGTAGAGAAACAAAAGACAAAAGGAATATTGGAATGAATTAATGACATCGAGACATTGATATCATGTAAAGAATCAATTTAACTCAAAAGTTTAAGCTGGTGGGTAAGACAATATTAATGATTTTATATATCTCTAGCATGTCCCCTTACACGAGAGTCCACTTGGTATGAAGGAGGGCTAATGAACAGGTGCACCTATCTGGGCTAAGAAATTCCACAAGAGAAAGTGGTGTGGGCGTGAGGATCTAACCCGTAGAGGGTTTACGTCCACAACCATTGGGGTCAATCAGAGATTCAAAAAGAAAAGAGATGGCAGTAGAACCCATAATCACAAAAAAAAAGGACAAAAAAGGAAGAAATGTCAGATCACAAAACTAACTAAAAGGAGTGAGATCTGTGCGTCACCAATAACTAGGTCAAAACTCCAAAACAGGACCAGATCCATAACCGTATCGGAGAGTGGAGAAAAACCCAACCGGTCGACGCTGAAAAATGTCCTCCACGCGGAGGTCAATCAAAAGGAGGCGCGTCACTTCCACACCCGCACGAGGGTGTGTGTTTGATCGTATGGAGACAAGACTTGGACATATGGGACTTAGACATATCTTACCGTGTGGTTGAGACAATCACAACGGTAGGTGGATCACTTGAAAAAGCCATCGGACGACGGTGGTCAATGGCGGAGTAATGACGATTTGTAAGGAGAAAAGGCTTGCAACACCACAGAGATGACCCAGGAACAAAATAGACGTCCGGAAACTGATAAAGAAACAATATCTGGAAAAAAATAAACTTGGAAAGGCAATGAATAATGGGTTCAACAGAGAAGATAAGCGAATTAAGGTTCTTTTCACTAGGCTCTAGATACCATATAAAGAAAGAAGAGACGAAAAGAATATTGGAATAAATCTGTGACACTGAGGCTCTGATACCATGTAAAGAACCAATTCAACCTAAAAGCTTAAACTGATGGATAATGCTATATTAATGTTTTATATATATTTAACAGGGTCTATGCATGTTGGTTCTCTCGTGTGAAAGGATATGATAGAGTGATATAATACAAAAATATTGAAGGTTCGTCGCTTATAAGATTAAGCTATTGGGCTGAGATAGTTATTTCATATGATTTGTGATTATGGAAATACGAGTTCAATACTCATGGTCATTCATTTTTTAATGAAATTAAATAAATACAAAATAAAATTAAAAATTAAACTTATATAATATTCACATTTTAATTACAAAGAGTTCGCTTGCACGAGAGTGTGCATAAAAACCAATCCATATATCCTTTAATGCCACGGTGTGTTCATTCTGCCATTATGAAATAAGCTTGATCTTTTATGATTCACTATTTTTGAACGAAGTGCGAACCCTTCGTTTGTTAAATAGTGAATAAAAACGATGCATATGCCTAACTACTTTTTGGGATCAATGATCATAATCATTCTTCTTATAGGAGTGAGTATATTCCACGAGTGTGCTCGCGGACCGAAGGATGATATATTAGTTAATCAACGGAGTATTAATTAGGTATAAAGAACGAATATTAAGATATCATCCGCGATGAGGAAAATATTTAATATCTTTCAGGATTATTGAATTTTTTGGTACTTTCTCTCATATCATTAATTTTTTTTTTCTTTTTGTCCTTATTTTTTTTTTTTCTAATTTTATCCTCCTATTTACACACTAAGGGACCACCTAAAAAATGGTGGTTCCGGTTAGGGATGTGCAAAATAACCAAAAAAGTGGGTCGAACCATGAACCGAACCGAATCGCTCCATAAAATAACTGGTTTTTAAAAACTAGTTCATGAAACGAACCGGTTTTTAAAGAACCGATTCATGAACCGAACCGGTTTTTAGAACCGAACCAGTTTTTAGAACCGGTTTAAGAACCGAACCGTTTCCGAACCGAACCGAACCATTTTCAAACCAAACCAAATTAATTTTTATAACTTTATTTTTTAAATTTTTAAATTTTTTTCTTTTCAAAAGAGGGTTGACTCGAACCGGTTTCGAATCGGTCAAATCGAACCGAACCACTTCCGAACCGAACCAGTTTTGGACCGAAGCGAACCACTTCCGAACTGAACCATTTAAACTAATTCGGTTCGATTTTTTAAAAAAATCGATTCAGTTCAACCCATGCACATCCCTAATCCCGGTCCACCATAAATAATCTCCGCGATGAGGATGTAGATGAAAAAGCAAGTCACTCACAGCCCTCTGATTTCCAAAGTATTTACATGACGCAAAAGATATCTGTCTCGAGGAAGCAACGCGTGTCTGATTTCCCTGTTTTGTACCAAACACGTTCGTGAACTGTACGATAGCAGCGGCAAATGAAAAAAAAAAAGAAGGCATTATGCAGTCCAAATATAATAAAACAAAACCTCTCTCATTCATTTCCTCGAGCCATTGCAACAAGTTGCGCTCCACACGATGTCAGAATTGTCTGCGCCATGCTAAGTTTTTTTTCCGTGGAACCTTTTAATAAAGAGGGTCCCACACTTGATGAAATATGCAAAACGACCGCACATCACTACTGTAATGGTCGTTGAAGATGAGATTGGCCATTCCTTAACATTTTCCCCCCACACAGTTAACCGCCGTTTGGTGCGAATTTCCCACCTTAGTAGTGATCCCGGATCAACGGTTTTTCTCACTAGAAGCTGGCCCACACAAACAATATTAAACAAAAGCATTCCACATCATAGAGCGTTAGACTTAGACATACTGGAATTAATATACAACATACGGAAGTGGCCCCCACGGAAAAGGACCGTGTCGGGTTTTCACGGAAAGACAGTCCCTGCAAACGGCGTCTCTTTTTTGCTTTTGCCCTTATCAAATCATCATCACCACCACTACACTATCACACTGAGAGAGTGCAGTGAGAGCAAGTAAAAAAGAGAGAACGTTGCTAGTTACAGTGTTTTGTCTTGTTCACTTTCTCCCTTTTCTTTCTTTTTTTCTTTCCTTACCCAATTAAACACTGTGTTGGGTGAAATGTAAGTGAGATCTGAGTGAAGAACAACAATGGGTAGTGTTTCGTCCGAAGATGCTTCCGACCAACAGAGTGACCGTTGCGGTAGTTACAGCCTGAGCGCTGACGTCAGCGAATCGGAGAGTTGCAGCAGCTTCTGCGGTCGCCGTTTCGACGCCGAGGGGGCTTCCAGCTCCGCCAATCTGTCTCCTCATCCTGTCGCCGCCGGTCACTTCAAATTACCGGCGGCGCAGGTAATGCTTCCGGTCATCGGCGGCAAGGATGTCGTCGTTTGGGATCAAAAGCGCGACCTCGATTTGTCCGGTACTCATTCTTGTTCTTCACAAATTCATGTTATCAATTAGGGTAATATTACTCCCACGAGAGCAGTTCCGAGAAAATCTGAGTAGGGTACGCTATTTAAAAAAAAAATAAATAAATAAAAGTAGATTTTGGAGTGAGAGTATGAGAGTAGTATTTTCCTATCAATTATCAAAAAACTGAACACTTTTTTTTTTTTTTTTTTGCATTTTGCATTTTGCATTTTGCAGAAGTGGAAATGATGAAGGAGAGATTTGCTAAGTTGCTTCTGGGTGAGGACATGTCTGGTGGTGGAAAGGGGGTTTGCACTGCGCTTGCAATCTCGAATGCTATAACGAATCTCTCTGCAACTGTGTTTGGGGAACTATGGAGGTTGGAGCCTTTAGCACCACAGAAAAAGACAATGTGGCGTAGGGAAATGGAATGGCTGTTATGTGTGAGTGATTCAATCGTTGAGCTTGTGCCATCTGTGCAACAGTTTCCTGGCGGTGGAACCTATGAAGTCATGGCTACACGTCCTCGTTCAGATTTGTACATCAATCTTCCTGCTTTGAAGAAGCTTGATGGAATGCTGCTTGGAATGCTTGATGGGTTTCATGATACCAAGTTTTGGTATGTTGATCGGGGAATAATATTGGGTGATTCCAAGGATTGTGATGCTTATGGTAGACCTTCGGTTAGGCAAGAGGAGAAATGGTGGCTTCCTTCTCCCAAGCTTCCTCCAAATGGCTTGTCTGAGGATGATAGGAAGAGGTTGCAGCAGTGTAGGGATTGCACCAACCAGATATTAAAGGCTGCCATGGCAATTAATAGTTCTGTTCTTGCTGAAATGGAAATTCCTGGCGCTTATGTAGAATCCTTACCCAAGGTAATGCTTTCTATGGCTATGTCTCTCTATGCATTGTGTTCTTGATCTTGGTTTGGTTATGAACTTATAATAGTATGTGAATATCATGCTATAAGTTGAGCTGTACAAACTTGTAATTTTTGTCAGTCTTTCTGAAAATATCTCGGTAGAATATGTAGTAAAGTACTGAAATCATGGCATAGGACTTCTCTTACCTAAATCTATGGTTCAAAACAAAAAATGGAAACTGGAATTCAGTAAGATCTTAGTATTTGCTAGGTGTTCTTGAAAATAGGCTAAAATTTGCTGGAGAATTAAACCCCTTTGTGTTTTTTTGTACAACTCCGAATGCAGAATGGAAAAGCTTGTCTAGGGGATATAATTTATCGATACGTAACTGCTGACCAGTTCTCGCTGGAATGTCTCCTTGATTGCCTGGATCTTTCGTCGGAGCACCACACTCTGGATGTGGCTAATAGAATTGAGGCTGCTGTGCATGTATGGAGGCTGAAGGACCATAAAAAACATCTAAATTCAGCAAAATCCAGGCGGTCTTGGGGCGGAAAGGTGAAGGGCCTTGTTGCTGACGGCGAGAAGAACCATTTTCTTGCTCAACGAGCAGAGACACTTCTGCAAAGCTTGAAACACAGATTTCCGGGGCTCCCTCAAACAGCGCTAGATATGGCCAAGATTCAATATAATAAGGTACATATTTTCTAAATTTTTAGTTCGGATTGAAATCATAATATGTTCTGGTTGGAATATATGTTAAAGTAAACTAGCGAAAGGTTTGTATCAAGGCAATTTGGAATATTTTAGGTGCAACGGGAGGACCTGATGAGAAATTCTATTATTAGTGCCAGTTAGCACATGTGATTTTGAGTAACGATTCCAAAATATAATCCTGACAATGGTATGAAGAATTACTAGAGTTTTCTTGTACAAGTAAATAATGAGAGAATATAAACAATGTTCTGAGATTAAGTGCTTTATATGCAAAATACATAATTGTGTTGTCCCCAATGTCATTTTCCATACTGATGATTGATTGTAGCAAATCAATGGGATAAATTACAGTGTATGATTTCTGTCAATATTTAATTGAAACCATGGGTATAACTAACCATTGTTACCGATTCTGGCTTTATGATAAAGTGTTATATGATTAATATACAGTTACTGACGATTGCGATTGGGAGAAGGGGCTTAAAAATCGAATCAATAAATTTCTGGGTAATTTTTTTTTCCTTACTATTTGAACTGGGTCGGCCCTTTTTTTTGCAGGATGTAGGACAATCTATCCTTGAAAGTTATTCAAGGGTGATGGAGAGCTTGGCGTTTAACATAATGGCCAGGATTGATGATGTCCTTTATGTAGATGATACTATAAAGCGATGTGCAGCTGCAGATTCTATCTCTCTGTTCAGCAGGGGAGGTTTTGGTGGTCTTCCCATCCAGAAGCGAATGACTCCAAGTCCCTTCTCAATTCAACACACCCCATATGCCTCTCCATTTGCAACCCCAACATTCTGTTCCTCCTCTCCTGTTACCGGGAGCCCTTGCAGTCCACGGATAACGACACATGCTGCGAAGAGGAATGCTCCAAAGGGCGCAACAGGTTCGAAGGCTGAGAAGTTGGCCTCAGCTGATTTTGAGAGGGTATGGTCATACACGGGAAACCTCAGTGCAAGAAGAGCTTCTGGTGATGCTCCAGAAAGAGACTGAGTGCTGAAGTTAATATGATATGCATCCATAGCGATCATCTCATCTTCTAAAAGGGGATCTGGCTAAAGCCTTTGGTCCCGCTCCCCTGTATATGAGGGTCTAATTTTTGTATATTCTTAGACAGTATGAGTAGGATTATGTTCAAAGATTATGTCAATGAATCATCAGTTAAAAATGTCTTCTCCTAAGTATAAATTTTTAGAGTCCAACTGTTCAAGATTCAGCATTAGTCATGTGCCCTTGCTCCCCTCGCTGCCATTACATTCTATGAAATTTAATCACATCCTAAGTCTCAAAATTTACTGTTTTAATTTGAAAACCATGATATGGAATTCTTCAAATAGCTGCTAGCAATCAATAAGTCTCCAATAATAACAACCGTGTACCTGACAAGAAAACGGATGGAAGATTCCCAACATTTAAGGAATGGGATGTCTTCCTTCCTTGACCAGCATTCATAAAAGCTTCTCTATGTACCTTACTGTCTGTATAATTAACTTTGCATTGCAAGTAGGGTAATCAATCGTTTGACCAGTACAAAGCAAGCCAGCATGGTGGGTGCCAAGAAGGACCAGAGCATGATTAATTTGACTAAAGAATGGCATATTGGAATCTATTTTTTTGTGTTATAATAACAACACTACACTATCAGTTTTCTCTTGCAAAATGCCATTTCTTAGATTTGAAGAGTGATTCATTTATAAGAGGCAAGTATCTAAGGTTAGTGAAAATTAATAAATTAGAACAACTTTGTAAGTATATTTTTGCTAGAGAAAGAAAAAGGATCCAATTCGAGCAAGGTTTCCAAAAAAATCAATTTACTTTTAGGAGGGATTAGTAAAACTATTTGGATCAAAAGTGTATCCGAGGTAATTAACCTTCTATTTTTATGATTCTTTGAGAGAAAGAAAAATGGTATGTTGCTGCCATTTTTGGAAACACCGAAGTAATTTCTAAACCCAAAAAGGAAAAGGTATGTTGCAAGTAAATACCATTTCAAAAATGTCAAAAATTCAATTAGAATTACCAAAGTAATGTCATTAAACCCAACGATCTTAAGAGAAAAGCTAAAAGATCATGGAACAAGTAAATACCATTTCAAATGTGTGTGTGTCAAAAATTCAATTAGAATTACAATTCCATTAAAGTGAAAAAATACATGAATACTAGTACGTATGATACATAATGTATCAGCAATAGTCAAAAGAAGTTCTACAACATTTCTTTTGAGTAGCTCTTTGAATTTGTGTCCACTAATTTTAGGCCTGTCCTGTAAGGGAAGCAATATCTTTGCTTTCTTTCAAACCTTAGGTGGGCTATCTTGGTCATTCTCACAAAAAAGGAGAAGGCATTAAGTAGAATAACAGCAATGCATGTGGCTGTGACTGGATTTGGACCACTTTTAGCTAGCGAAACAAAAGTTGTGTGTAGTATTAGATTAACCCTTTTACTTATAGGAGGCACCTAATAAATAAGAACTCTAGAATCTAGGTAATTTGCCTATCTATGTAAGTAGCGGTATAGAACACTACCCTAGTGATAAGTGATAAATTACTGCATCCTTTAGCATTGCCGTCCAAGTAATTCAACCAAAGTTAGCTAAGTTGCAATAATATTTCCGAAGACAATTCCTTAGCCACAAAAGATTACTGAACTCAGCTGATTCTATTTAGAGTGTCTATGGCAAGAGCTTGTTGCCTTCATTGATATTTGATTAGTGTAAAATTTATTGCTAGCATGCTTGTCAACTATATGTCATCTCAGATATACAAGCTGCTTCATTAATTGGACCCGTTCCGTACAAATGCAGTTGGCTCTGATGTTCATATTGAAATTGCTTCCAAAAAATAGCTAAACTAGAGAGATGGGTCATGAGTTCAAGGTATGACAAAAGTATTCATGATTTATACAAAAAGTATTTATGATTTATACAATCAATAGGTGGGTCCCACCATTTAGTAGTTTTTTTTTTTTTCATCACTAATTGAAAACTGATAAGCTAGCTGAGAATTAAAAGGTGAAGATTGTGTCTCCTTTTTGGTTGCCACTTGCCACAGTCTACACGTAAGAAATTAAATGGCAAAACTTGAGTTCTGTCTTAGTTTTAATTTTGTAGGACTTACAAATAATTAGATATTATGTGAATATGTGAACTATATTACTCTTCAATTAAATGTTATCTTGGAACCAGCGAGTGGCAGAGATAGTGGGCCCATATATGGCCCATACTTGAAAAGAATATGCCAAAGACATTTTTCTACTCTCCTTGTGTGGGCTTTCATTCTGGTTTTCCATTTCACTTTTATATGATAAAAATAACCGAATCGAAAAATCAAAAATCGAATTAACCGAAAATCAAAAAAAAATCATAAAATTTAATTGGATTGGATCGGTTTCTGGATTGGTTGGTGAAAACAGATCCAATCCAAACTGATCCAATAATTCTCCAATTTTACCGTCTACCTACTTGGGTCTTTCCCCAATCATAGCCCAAAAACCATATAACAAAATTCTTAATCCAAGACTCATTAACCCATCATGTTGGAGAAAGTGGATTGTGCTTGATCTATGTTATGCTTCTTCTTTTTTGGTAGGTTACATAATATATTTTTATTACATAAGTTATCGTTGTATAGCAGCTCCTTTATGAGATTAAAATTTGGGTTAATTTGTATCTCAGGCAACCATATTATAAGTTTTATGTTGAAAGTAAACGATGATAATTCAACTTTTTGTTGTACAATGCTTCTAAATTGCACAATAATCATCATACGAACTTTACAAAGCTGATACATACAAAGGATATGTTATTTGCACAATAATCAACATACAAATCTTAGGCTTTTCAAAAAATTGAATATAGATTAATCCAAACGAATAAAATTAATTGTTAAATGAAAAAAAAAACCCAAACCGAATGGATGATTACATGATTAATGAAGGGAAAATTTTTTACTTCCAAAATCGATCTAAGTTTTATATTTGACTCCACACGAGCTGGAGCCCAATAACTATGGATAATAATAATATGAGAATGAATTTTTTTAACTCAGAGATAAGATTTAGAAATCTTACTTCCAATCTCAGCCGTTGATTTTTATACATTTAACGGTTGTATTTATTTGAAATTAATAATTAAGTAATTAATATAGCTTAATAAACTATAATTGTTAGATGGACAAAAATCAATAATTAAAATAAGGGTTAAGTTAGTCACATGTAGCATAAGATAGAGATTTTTTTCTACTGACCCTTCGATATCCGTGCTTGCCTTTTTTTCTTTAAAATCAATGGAATCCAAATATGTTAGAGTATTGCTTTTACGGCGGGAGTCATTGGTTCAAATCCAATAGTAGGTAAGGTATATTGACTTATTAGATACCATTGACTCTGGTATCTAATAAGTTTTTCGACTAACCTTGTTTTGTTTACTTATTTTCTTCTTTTTTATCTTTTCTCACCCTTTTTTTTCCTTTTAAATTTTAACTTTTTTATTTAGAATTTGTAATTATTTGGACACACCAACTTGTTACGAAATCATATTGATAGCCTCTACTCGTGTTCTAGCTCGTCTAAGAGCTAGATTTGCCTCAATTGTTTGTCTCTTGCCCTCAGCCTTATTCAAGTTAGCTTCTGCTAGTTCAAGAGTTTGTTGTGCTTCTTGCGGATCAATATCACTACCCCTCTCCGCATCATTTACTAAAACAGTGATTTCATTATTGCCTATTCTAGCAAAACCTCCCATTAGAGCCATCGTTAACCATCGGTCGTTAAGGCGGATTCTAAAATACCTATATCTACAGCTGTGGCAATAGGTGCATGATAATACTAATTTGTCCACTATTTTAAAATTATTTCCCTCACTTCTGAATCCCAAACTATTCTATTGGGGGTTAATACACAAAGATTTAAAGTCATTTCTTCAATTTGCTCTCCATTTCATAAATAAAGAACAAAACTTCTAAGTTTCACATTAAAATCAAAATATCCCCCAATATAATATACATTTCTGCTAAATCAGTCAAGTCAAATCTAAGCTCATTTTAAATCCATTTATCTCATTAAGATCTTTTGTATATCATGCAATGTATGCTCCGAACTCAAACTAACTTCCTCAAAATTATTGTTCCACCTATGCCTCTAGACCAACAAGTATAGAAATTGATTTATATATGACTTTTAAATTATAAAGTAGAAATTGACTTGATTTTTTTTTATTAAATCTTGTTCGTGAACGAAAAAAAAATTAATTGAGTTTAGCTGGATTTATTTTGTTTTTGTTTTAATTAAATAATTTATTCATCTTATAAAAAATAAAAATTAAAACATTGATATAAAATAAAATCAATTTGATTCACTTTTATTGTATTGTAAAATTAATTTGATTTTAAATCAAATTAAATATTGTTTTATTTTATTTTTGTGGAAACAAACTAAATATAGTTTCTTACAATGATTATTTCTAAACTTAATGAGTGTAAATGCAATTTAAAAGTGTTTATTAGGTCACTTTCTGTGGTAAAGTTGTAAAATTTTTATATTTTAGTTTATAGAAGTTAAACAATCCAAAGTTCCAAACTCATCTAATCCGATGATTATACAATTATTTATTTATTTTTAGTACAATGATTATACAATTAATTGATTGGGATTTAAAAAATAAAAATAAAAAATTGTACTGAGATTGAAAGGGAATCTTCTTGGTTCCAACAATGTATACATAGACACGCAAGTGACGTAACTTCAATTTGGGAAGGAAACGCAACCAAAATAGGTGAAAGTGGAGCAGATACGGGCCAACATAAGTAAAATGAAGTTTGGACTTTAGTGGTCTGTTGGCACTAATCAGAGAGAGCAAACCCAAATACCCATCGAATATAGGTTGATCTGCAACCGCCCCACGTGTCCCAGCCACATATAGATTAGTGGTCACTACTTTACTGACTATTCTTAACTCCTATTTAGGACTTGTTTGTTTCTTGTCATAGCTAATTGGTAGACTTGTAGTGGGGACAAGAGTCTTCTCACTCTTGTCTTATAATCCTATATAATATATATAAATTATAAAGTTCTAACTAAAGTATATTAAACTCAATACATATGTACGTTATAGTCGTCGTATATATTGAATAAAACCAGGGAGTCGTCGTATATATTGAATAAAATCAGATATCATTAAAGAGAGAGAATAATACAAAGAGAAAGAATTTTTAATTAAAAAATTGATAATATATTTATAACTTTTTAATAATTTGTAAATATATAAGTAGTAAAGATATTAAGATTAAAATTCAAGGAACAAATTAACATAAAACAGATTTATATAACTATTTTGTTTATAATATATTTGCATTATAACATTAAAATTATAAGCAGAAAACGTTCTTAGTCATTATACTAATTTCTAAGACATTGAATATTTTAATTTTTTTTTCTTAATTGTTGTACTATCAACTTTTCCGCTAATCAAATGGTTTGATTAGAATATAAAAAATTATGAGAGGTAGTGCTAATAATATTAAGAAAAAATTAAAAAGATATGTTTGGTTTAACTTTTATAATGATTAATTTTAAGATAATTGATGTTAAAAATTAGTTTTAAAAGATTAACAAATTAATTCACTAAAAAACAAATTAAACTGTATTAAAAATTTTATGATAATTATATACCATATTTTGTGCTTTAAAACAGGTTTGTAATATTTAAAATCAATTATCATCGCCTCAATTGTAAAAAAAGGGGCATGAACTAGAATGATTTGGATAAACTTTTTAAGAAATATGGTTATTTGTATTTTTTTTGGTTTTTAAAAATTTCTCTCATTTTTTTATTTTATCTTTTAAAAAATTACATAATTACTAAAAAATTTACACATTAGTTTAATTAAAAAATAAAATAAAAAATAATTAATCAAACATAGTTTAAAGGGAAAACTTTACTTTCATTCCTGTGTATATTAGCATCACGTGGTTTAAAAATTATTATTTATATGGATGTTTCTGACATGAATAAGATTGCCTCCCAAAAAAGAATCCCTGATATTTATCCAAAAAAGATATGTTTGGCTTAACTTTTAAAATGATTAATTTTAAGATAATTGATGTTAAAAATTAGTTTTAAAAGCTATTACATGTTAACAAAATCTTTCTATTAAAATATTCACTAAAAAGTTACAAGACTAAACTGTATTAAATGCAAAACCTTTTTTTTTATGATATTTTTATAGTTAAAATAATGGGTTTTATAACCATATTTTGTGATTGTTAATAAAAAATTCGTTTTGCGTGTAATTTTTAAAATCATTTTATCATAGGCCTCAATTGTAAAAAAAGGGGCATGAACAAGAATGATTTGGATAAACCTTTTAAGGAATATGGTTATTTATATATTTTTTTGGTTTTTTACAAATCTCCTATCATTTTTATATTTTATCTTTTAAAAAATTACTTAATTACTAAAAAGTTTACACATTAGTTTAATTAAAAAATAAAATAAAAAAATAATTAATCAAACGTAGTTTTTTTTTTTGGTAAATGATACACACACAAACCACAATGGGTGAAAGTGAAATTTTTCCTAGTTTAAATCAAAGGAAATACTACTCTTATTTATTTATTTTTGGGTGAAATATACTACTCTTATTTTAGTTTAGAGTATTTCTTTCATACTATATAAATAAACTAAATGAACCTACCATTAAAAAAAGGAAAATATTTATCCTTTTAAATAACACAATTTATGTCATTTTACTTTTACAAAGAAGTCGGACCCACACATTTAATTTTTTTGGTCCACTCTCTTCCCTTTTATCTATCTCTTTCTCTAACTTAAAATAACACAATTTTACATCCTTTAAAATGACGCATTTCCATTAAAAAAATATATGAAAATTTTGAAATAAAAAATATGAAATAGTTATCTCATTTAGTTAAATTAAACAGGCTATAATAAAGTAGGAAATAGAAAAAGTTGGTGTCTGCCAACCAACCATGATCTCAGTTTTCAGCACATGTATGATTGCTCCTTTTCTTTTATATATTTCTTTTTGGGGACCATGGGTGTTTCTCGGTTCACACTACACACTTCACACGATGAGGCCTGGATCATTCTTCTTTTCTCCACACACAAGAAATTTTAACATGATTAATTCTCATAAAACCCCCTAGTTGGATTATTTAAATCTTTAAATATGTTTAATAACTACGTAAGGTTTATGTGAAGAATTTATAAAATAAAGTCTTAACAAGTATTATATTCTTAACATTTATATTACTTATTATAGTTATAAAATTAATTGTTGACGAGATTGTTATTCAATTATCACGTTCAAATTTAATTATTTATCAAGCTAATTATCTTCCTTATCTTTGATTCAAGTGAGTGCTGCTCTAATATAAAAAAATAAATAAAAATATTAAAATGTATTTAGATGATAATTACTTTCGTAATTCCTTATTCTTATTTATTAAAATATTTAAATTAAAAATAATAAAATTTAGGCAGTGATAGATAATAAAAAAAATAAAGGCCAATGAGGAGGATTGAAGAAGAGAAGTCGTATATGAAACAAAGTAGTTGATAGTTGAAAAGTTGAATAGTTGATACACACAAAGTCATAGAGAGACACAGACAAAGATTACATAAAGGAAAAAACACTAATGTCAAGTTATGTTCTGAAGTAGTAGTCACTTTAGCCGGTGTGAGACTCACGAGAGAAGCAAGGAAAAGAAAGGGTCACAGGAGTCACGAAGAAAAGGAACACACACAGCAAGTTGAAGCAGAGAATGGAGACAAGTTCAAGTTCAGGGAATAGAAGTGGTGGTGGAAACGGACAGGTTCTAGATGGTTCCAATATTATGGAGTTGGTTGGAAACGAGGAAGTTTTCAGCAGCTTCGTGGACCATAAGTTTCATGAGTTGGATAAGGACAGAGATGGCAAACTCTCTGTGAAGGAACTTCAACCTGCGGTTTCTGATATTGGTGCTGCTCTTGGTTTACCTGCTCACGGCACTAATCCTGATTCTGATCACATCTATTCTGAGGTTCCTTCAAATTTCTACTCTTTTTTCTCAACCCTTCTCTCTCTCACTCTCTATTGTTTTTTTTTTTTGTTTCTTTACTTTATTATTGGTATTATCTTTGTTAGTTAAAGTAGTTTACCTTTTTTTTAGTTTATATGTGCCTAAAACTGAACTGGGATTTTGCCAGGAGAATGCTGTGAGGTCTGTCTCTTGGTTTGATTAATTTCCTTGGATTGTGCCATATTTGAAGAGTTGAAAAATTTCTTCACATAAAAAGTTGTTATTATTATCATCTTTGTTAGTTAAAGTAGTAACTTTTCTATTCATTTGGTGTTTATGTGCCTAAAACTGAACTGGGATTTTGCCAATGCTGTGAGGTCTGTCTCTTGGTTTGATTAATTTCCTTGGATTGTGCCATGTTTGACACAGAAAGAAAATTTTTCTTGACATAATATATATATATATATATATATATATATATATATATATATATATATATTTCAATTTTTTCAGCACCATTAAAATATCACCAATTTCAGCTAAATAAGAACTAAGAAGATGACATTCTCACTGCTCTGAGAAAGACCGGAAGACAAATATTTTGCTACGGGTATCAAACCGACTAGCTAATTAAGAAGAGAAGGCGGTGTATATGTATTTTTTTTCTCTCCTAATTGTAATGTTTTCATACTTTTTATAATAAAAGGAAAAATTCACCTATATCCATTGTGGTTTACTTAAATATCATTTATGCCGATGTCCTGTGTTTTTTTATTAAAATATTGTTTCTTTGTGGTTTGTAAAATATGAAATCTTAAGGGCATATCTGATAAAAAAGCATACTTTTTTACAAACCACAATGTGATATATGTATAAAAAAAAATCACAAGGGCATAAGTGATTCTGGAGTAAACGATAGGCTTTTCCCTTTAATAAATTATTATTATGTCCAATGGAAAATGATTAATTTATCATCATTGTGATGTCATTACCTTAATCATATTTGTTTCGGTTCCGATGTCTCTTGTTTCTTTTATTAAAATATTGTTTCTTTGTGGTTTAAGCTTTGTTTTGGGCTTTTGGCTTGGGAATGAATAAAAAACCTCTCTTTCTGTGTCTTTGGCGCATTTGCAAAATCTTATGTGTGTTTAATGTTCAGACGTTGATGGAGAAGAAGACCTAAACTGGTTTTTTTAATTAAGGCTTTATATAAATAAAAAAACCACTTCCCGTTATACCTGACTAGCGAGTGTGGTGGGAGGAAATCTTTAGATGCAGTCTTACCCTTGCATATAATCTTTCAATCAGGAACAAACAGTTTTATTACTGCTCTGGATGATCCCTTTTTAATTAAGGCTTTATATATTTGAAAAATAATAATTAATGTGATGCTTGTAATAAATCTATTTTGGGGGCATTATAGAAGAGGTTTTTCTCAAAATTTTGACTTCTACCTGGTTCGAGAAGCATCCTATGGATCTATGATAACTTAGTTCAAATTGGTCGGTCCTGTGGGACTGGTTGCAAACTTGCAATTGATTTCCCTGTCCTATTTAACTTTTTGTGTCCATTTTCTTATCTCCACGTAAGAGGAGGAATCTTGTGAAGAATGTGGTGGAAACTAACTTTAGGCTGGTATTTTGACCTTTAAGGCTCTTAAGATATATTAAACTAATGTTGATTTGTGCTGTTTAAAATATAAACTATACTTGGATTTAAAACTAATGATTAAAAGCCAGAAAATGCTAGTAGAAAGTTGAGTTAAGACTTTAGGGTACTAAAAGTCAATCTGCTATTACTATAGTCAATGATAATTTACATGGTTGTGGCCGCTAGCTGCTTTCTGAAGGCATTGTTCTTGTGTGAACAAGCAAAGGTGTTTCATTTAGTGCCATACTTTTTGAAAAAACAAATTGCTTACCTAACTATATGCTAAAGATGGGCTTATATAAAGGATAACCTACCATACCTTAGTCACAAGATATAAAAAAAAGTAGCAATTGATTCTAAAATCAAGCTACGTGTTCAAATGAAAGCACGACAAATTATGATTAAGTGGATTGGTTTTCTCTTTAGCAATTTTCACTTTTTGCCTATAAGATTATTTATATTTGTGTCAGAATGACTTTTGATTAGTCATTATATTTGAATCAATCATGAAAAAATAACTTATTCCATAGGTCTTGAATGAATTCACACATGGGAAGCAAGAAAAAGTAAGCAAGATTGAGTTCAAGGAGGTTCTCTCTGACATTCTATTGGGCATGGCTGCTGGATTGAAGAGAGACCCAATTGTGATACTTCGCATTGATGGGGAAGATCTTCTTGAGTTTGTTAATGGTCCAAGTTATGAATCAGAAATGGCATCCATATTCTCTCAGATTGAATCACCTGATCATGGATCACTTCATGACCATATAATTGAAGCTTTGGGCAAACTCTCTGTTGATCAAGGGATTCCTCCTACATCAGATTCTTGGGTAGTAGCCAATTGATATGAATTAATATTCTTGACTTTCTTTAAAGATGTAACTTGTGTTTTCAAGAAAACCACTCCCCGTTAAACCCAACTAGCGAGTGTGGGGTGGAGGAAATCTTTATACGCAGCCTTACCATTACATAATTGTAAAGAGGCTGTTTCCTGGATTCGAACCCATGACCTTTCAGTCATGAAGGAATAGTTTTACCACTGCTCCGGTTCGCCCCCTTTTTGTTTCAAGAAAGATATTGAGAAATTCAAACATGATTAAAACAAATTTTTGTTTGTTGCTAAAAAAAAGATCATTTTCTACTTCTTTCTTGGCTTACCTTTTATTTGTTTAGGTTTTAAACAACATTGTGGAACCAGCAATGCTATCTCAAGATGGCTCTGATTTGGATAAGCCTGTTTCTCAAGAGACATTTTTGGAGGAATTTAAGAAAGTGGCATTGAGTGTGGCTGATCGTCTTAAGGAGCAACCTGTTATAGTTGCTCACAGTGAAAGCACCTTTGATGGAACTGGTGTTAAGAGATTATTATCCAACAAGTTTGAATTAGACAAGGTTTATTTTACTTGTCACTCCTTGAAATATCTTTCTTGTTCTTTAATGTTAGAGAATAGTATAAACCATTAAAAAGGCCTCACCCACCAGCTTAAGCTTTTAGGTTGAATTGATTCTTTACATGGTATAAGAGCCTCGTGTCCCGGGTTCGATGCTCACCGCCCCCCACTTTCTCTTGTGGAATTTTCTTAACACAGGTAGGTGGACCTGTGCATTATCCATCCTTCAAGTCCAGTGGGCTCTCGGGTGAGGGGACGTGTTAGAATAGTATAAACCATTAAAAAGTCTTCACCCACCAGCTTAAGCTTTTGGGTTAAATTGGTTGTTTATTTCTACTTTTGTGAAACTTACTTAAATGGAATTCACCAATCTATCATGGGATGCAGATTTTGAACTCAGCTTTAGAGAATTTGCCTAGAGATCGAAATGGGAAAATGTCAAAGGAGTATCTAAGGGTGGCTCTGGACGTGGTGGCTCCATCTGCTGGTTTACCTCCAGTTGGTGCAATTGAAGAGGTATGTTGTCAAACAGATACACTCAATTCATCTTCTGTTTCATAATTATTTTGGATTCATCTATGTTTAGTTGCTTTAAATCCTATTTAAGATGATAGCTAGATAGCATTTTGAGATAAAAGTACTAAACCATGCTGAAAATATATGATAAGTCAATTAAAACTCAAAAGTCACCATTTGCATTAGGCAATGCTAGTATTTAGGTTCTTGTGTCTAAATAATGACTTATAGTTAGTACTTGTTGTGTCTAACTGAGCCATTAATTGAACACTCACTCATTTGATTTTGAGTAATAGTTTTCTCATGCAGTAGGAGATCATTATCATTACCTACAGACTCATTTATGTAGGTGGGATCCATCTTCAGGGGGAGAGAGGAAAAAATAGAGTGGGACCCATCTTGAATTTGTGTGTGTAGGAGATAAAATTTTTCGTACTTAACATAAGAATAATAAATTCCTTTGATTTTACAGATGGATAAGGTTATTGGTGAAGTCCTTAAGATGATGAATGCAGACGATGCAAAGAGTGTCAAAGAAGATGAGTTCAAGAAAATTTTAACTGAAATACTGGGGAGTATCATGTTGCAGTTGGAGGGTAATCCCATATCAGTTTCTACAAATTCTGTAGTGCATGAGCCTCTAAGCTCATCTTCTACACTTCTGCAGCCATCTTCTAGTGAAACAGCATAACCGTGTCTTAAGTATATGACGGGTAAAAGAACCGAGAAACATAATAAAAAATTTTATTTTATGTAAATTATTACTAGCATAATTCGTGTTTTGAGCTGTCGAATTTGAATGATGTGGGGCTATTTTATGAATCTGGAAAATATAGAATGCGATGGAGAAGGAAAAAATCAGTACTCAATTACCCGTAGGTGGGCTTTGATGGTCACTTCCCCTTGTACTTTAAACATCTTTCAGGCTGTTTGATCGCAACATAAACAGAGAAAGATGCTTTATTTTATTAGAATGCATGCTTTATCAAACCATTGTTTATGGATATTTTTAGATCTTATGCAAAGATATACTAGTAGCACTTTTAGCATTTTTAGATAAAAATTCTTTTTGCCTCATTAATAAAATGGTACGTCAAAGGCAGGCAATTGAAACTCATATATATAAAAAGAACCCAAAACAATCCTTAAGATATCATATTCTCCATCTACCCAAACTAAACCCTCCTTTGGTAAGTTGATAGAGATACCATAATATATTATGCAGGCCAAGAAAGGCCCAAACCAGAAAACCCAATGCCCGTTCCACAATGAGCCTCCATGAAGCAATCTGGGCCTAAGCATCTTGCTGGGTTGAGGCCCACACCTGCATAACCAGCCCGCCCAGTTACAGTTATTGACACAAACACTGCATGGATGTTGCAACCACCAAGCGCACCATTGGAAACCCCAGATCCTTTGACCTTTTTATGGTCAAATGCCAACGTTAGACCCACAAAGAGTACAACAAATGTACAAGAAAATTCCAATAACAAGGGATCTTGCTGTGCTATACCAGAATTTATTCCTCCAATGATGGCACAACCTCCCAAGGAATATGTATATGCTATTTTTGGCTCCATCACATAAGTATAAAGAAACCAATTATTCAGCCAAAGCATTGTGCTAACACGTAAATGAGAGCATGAGCAAGTGTCACAACACCCTATAAAGCAACGATGAATGTGAAAACAGGGCTTATATGACCCCAGAGAGAGGAACAGTTACAATTAGGAACAAGAAGGCTATGATGAAGACTGCAAAGGGAATAACAAACTTAGGATTGACCTCATGTGAGTCCAAGCATGCAATAATGGAACTCATCAGGGTGAACACTGAACAATAGAGAGGCACTTGGGGTTAAACCAACATAAACCAAAAATATACCATGGGGAAAAGAGAAAAAAATGTTGTGGTGGTTTAGCGAGTTAACCAATAAACCATATCAATGAAAAGCAAGGATGATATTTTATTAAGAAATGAGATTATTTCACCAAATGAATACACGTATAAAGGGCCGACCCAATTCAATACCTATAGTGTTTGGGGAAGGACATACAAGTCAAGCCTTACCCCCGTTTTTGCGGAGAGGCCGAGTCGAACCCGGAACCTTGGACATCACGGTAAGCATGCTTACCACGTATAAGGTGATTTAAAAAAAAAAACTAAAGAAACAATTGGCTTACAACAAGATGTAGGTTGTACTTACGACATTTTTTTTACAATCTCTTACAACTATATATTAACACTGTTGATTTTCGTCAATCAACAGTTATAATTTTCACAAATTAAATTCATTAATTAATTATTAATTCACAATAAATGATAACCGTTGATTGACGGAAATCAACTGTGCTAAGATATGATTATAAGAGATTGTAAAAAGAAGAAGTTGTAAGTATAACCTTCGTCTGCAACAAACCATACCCAACCATAAACCTTTTATTCTTATACTAAAAAAAAGTCCAATGAAACGAATACAACATGCCAACATATTATGAACTCTCTTAACATATTAAGAAGTGAAAACTACAAACCCCACTATCATAAAACAAGTCTCTAATCTCTTCTTATCAAAACGCATAATACAAATTAAAACAGGACATATTCAACCTTTTCACAAATACCAACCTAGCATATGAGGTTATGTGAAGTTCATAAGGTGTCAAAATATATCTTTCTTTTCACAGGAGCACGCTTATCGTCTAAGCAACTTCAAACTCTTATTAAAGTTTATCCAGTAGCAATTTAAGAAAAAAATACAAGCCAACATGCTTCAACAATTATCAAATAAACATCAGCAAAAGAAAAGTTCATTCAGCCGCTTTTACAAATAGTTGGAGCGCATATATGCAAAACATTTTTTTTTAGATATTCCAATCGATTTGTCATTTCGCGACTAGTCCGATTCAGGGCGGATCGTGGAATTAAGATTTTAAATTCCTTCTAAAACGTTATTAGAGTGGGATCAAGTATATACTCTCACTTTAAACAGCTCAGTTCCCTTAAGTCAATTGAACTATCATCATTTCATATCTGCATAACACATTAATCCATTGTAAGTTGTAACAGCTACATTTATCATGTCATATAACTCATGTCTAACCACCGATTGAAACAAAGTGTAATATTTTCAAAATAGACCACTGTCCCATTAAGGATAGCTTCCGGCGATTCATGACTTCCATAAAAACCATTCAATGTATGTGAAATTCCAAAACACAATTAATAATAGGATTTTATAAGAGTTATTTTGTAGGAAAAGTGATTATGTAATGTTATAGAGATTTGTTTTGCGTGCCTAATTTTTTTTTTTGCTTCAAAAAGTGCGGGACCCATAAAATGTTGTGTGTGTAGGAAATTTTTTTATGTCATGTTAAATGATAAATGCAAATCGCTTAATAATATTGTTCTAAAATCTCATGACGAGAACCAATAGCCATGTTTTAAAGTTTAGAGTAAAGTCCTTCGTCCCTAACAAAAAATATTGTTATAGTTTTATTCTCTTACATAAAAAAAAAACTGTCATCTAGTTCCTATGAAATTTAGAGTGGATCCATTTTAATCCGTGAATCTTTTTTGAATTTATTAGGATCACAATTTCAACTAAAATGGTCCACTTTTATTATAAAAAAATGGTCAACTTTGAATTTTTTAAAGACCTCATAAACTAATTTTTATGTAATACAATGAAACCGTATTTTTTATTAGAGACGCAAAAGGAGTTTTCAAGTTAATACGTTGTTGTAGAACGTACAAAAATAATGTCATACTTTTTACGTGCGTTACATCAAGTTATTTCTAAGGGTAAAGTGTGTGTCATTTAAAAGGACGTAAGATTGTGTCATTTTAAGAGAAAGATAGATAAAAGAGGAGAGAGAGTTGATAAATAAATAAATAAAGGTGTGAGTCCCACCTCTTTGTAAGAGTGAAAAGATATAAATTGTGTCATATAAGATGATAAACAATTTTCCTTATTTTTTAATCCAACTTTTATTTGTTTGTGATAGTAGAATACAGTGGCAATTCGGTACACAAAAAAAATACAGTGGCAATACGGTCATGAAGTTTCCTCTTTCCTTTCTCTCTCATACATGGACTTCAAACTCTGCACTGCCTTCTACTCTAATATCAGTTTTAGAAACAGGAACACAAGAACTCCTAGCCAACTTTAAGACATCATATTCCCCATCTACCCAATTAAAACCCTCCCTTGGAAAGTTGAGAGTGACACCATAATATATTAAGCAGGCCAAAAAGGGCCCAACCCAAAAAACCCAATGCCCATTCCACAGCGAGCCTCTATGAAGCAATGCTGGGCCTAAGCATCTTGCTGGGTTCATGCCCACACCTGCATAACCAGCACGCCCAGTTACAGTTATTGACACAAATATTGCTAGTGCCACGGATGCTGCTATCGCAAAGCATACCATTGGCAAGCCCAATTCCTTTGACCTTTTCTTGTCAAATCCCAATGAGATACCCACAAATAGTAACACAAATGTGCAAGTGAATTCCAATAACAATGCTTGTTGATGTGGTAAACCATTATTTATTCCTCCAATTGCACAACCTCCCAATGAATATGTATCTACTAACTTTGGATCCATCACACACTTAAGTAAAAAGAAACCAATTATTGAGCCGATGCATTGTGCTAACATGTACATGAGAGCACGAGTAAGAGTCACAACACCCTTTAGAGCAGCTATGCATGTGATTGCAGGGCCCATGTGACCCCCAGATAGAGGAACTGTCGCAAGTAGGAACAAGAAGAGTATGATGAATACTGCAAAGGGAACAAGAAGCTTAGGATCGGTCTCATGTGACTCCAAGCATGCAATTATGGAAGTTGTCATTGTGAACAACATAAGTGCAGTTGCCACTAACTCTGTGAAAGCTGCTTTCCATGTCTGAAAGAAGAATAATCATAAAGTGAGTGTTACATATTTTTCATGCTCTTTTTTTAGTTACTAGAAATTGTAACAACTTTTAGTTGCATACATATATATATATATATATATATATATATGAAGGGAAATTTTACACTGGTGTCAAAATTTGAAGTTTGACACCTCATCTGAGAGCCGTTGGATCAAAAAATATCAATGGTATCACAAGCTTACAAATTAGAGTCGTTGATATTTTTTGATTCAACGATTAGATGTAGTAGATGTCAAACTTCAAATTTGACACAGGTGTCTCTCTATATATATATATGGAGGATATTCTTACTACCAAAATTTTCTACTAACAACTTACTACCAATCTAATCATCATTGGATCAAATAGAGAGAATGTTAAAAAGATTTTTAAGAGAGAGAAAATGTTGATCCAATGGTGATTAGACAGGCCTAGTAAATTGTTCATCAAAAATTTTGGGGAATTAACTAAATCCATGTATATATATAGAGAAAAATCAAAATGGGGTGGGGGTTCAAATCTCATTTATGGTGAGTGTAGGAAGATATATATATATATATATATACACTTTATAAATTATAGAGACTTGTGTTCAATTACCTCTGCTGAGTAAATTTCATGAGCACCAATGGAGGCAGGAAGTTTTGCCCCTAGAGACTTATTACAAACCAAGAAACTTACCTCATGGCTTTGAACAGGCCTAGGAAATTGTTCATCAATTTCAACTACTTGGGAATTAACTAAATCCATGTGAGCTCAATTTCGAGTAATCAAAATGGGGTGGGGGTTTCTATTTATCGGATCGTTTTGTCGAAGCAGATGTATATATATATTCTTCTACTACGAGAGTTTGACTAATGATACTGATCAATAATGTATTATATATTTGTAAGAGTTGCCATAGCTATATCAATTTAATCTAGTGGGATATCATATATTGTCGTTTGCTTTAACTATATTTTTGTATTTTAGTGTTATATTTTAAGGATTATATTTATCTTATGTTACATAAGATAAACAAGCTTTCTATAAACACAAAATGAAGGAGGGTTCCATATTTTTTTTTCTCTTTTCTCTTAGACATGGGTCCCACTTGTAATTTTATTTCTAAAATATGAGATAATTATT
The DNA here is from genome assembly GCA_032173675.1 of Gastrolobium villosum. NCBI lineage: Eukaryota > Viridiplantae > Streptophyta > Magnoliopsida > Fabales > Fabaceae > Gastrolobium > Gastrolobium villosum. Next base: position 44,129 of record JAVKPL010003727.1, read on the forward strand.
TTCCTACAACATAAGATGAATATAACCCATATTTTAAATGCTATACATTTTACTTGATAATCTTAAATATTAATATAAAATCATACTTTATTTATAATGATGGTAAATAACTAATTTAACCCAAGTGTAAGCAATTAGATGAAGACCACTTTAATACATTTTAATAATTTTTTATTTTCTAGCATGCCCCCACACCTAAGAGTCCATTAGACTTTGAAGGATGTATAATGCACAAACCCAAATATATATGTTAAGAAACTTCATAATATTTATTTATATAATAAGAGAATAAGGCGGTGAGAATTAAATTTATTACCAATTGATTGACTTTGATATCATATAAAAAATTAATTCAATCCAAAAATTTAAACCACGAAGTATAAGGAACATATTTCTCTAAAAATGATATTAATAATTAATAAAATTAACAATATATTATTTTGCATCATTCTGACTATTGCATAGCTAGAAATAATATGCCTACTTTTCCGTCCTGTAATCCACATATTTGTAGGTTATACACCGAATCAAAACTTAAGCAGAAAAGAGACATTTAAAAAAAGAAGTGTGTTGAATTTGGGTATAAAATAATATTTTGAAGTCATCCATTGCTCTTCTTTTACCAGCTAAATGTTCGAGACTTACGACAAAAAGGATAGTAATATACTTCAATTGCCAGAATTAATATTCACTGTAAAAAAAGCAATGAAAAATGGTTTTAGTTCTGAACAATTTTCCCACAAAACAAAACCAATTCTTTGGACTAATGCATCTATGCAATTAGATAATAAAAAGAAAAAAGAAAAAAGAAAACTCACCAGATAAGCATTTATTCATTTGATAACAACACTTAGACACGTGTATTATACGTTAAAAAATTGGGTGGCACAAATGATATCCTGTATTTCATGACAAAATTAATAAGTACGTCATTCTATATAATTAATTAATTAAAATGGTCGTATTTTGTCATGCTTTATGATTGTTTTCTTTTGTGTGCATACTAAAGTTTCGTTATCTAACATAACATGTTACATGTATCCAGCTCTGCACTCTTGTATTAACATATTTTTTTTAACAAGGGTTCTAGAGCATCCATGGCACATTTAAGGTATATGCTATTTTGCTTAGCAAGGTTGCCTTGTAATCGTCCATGTTGATTATTCCTATAATTAAGCTCTACATAGTTGTATATATTATCTAAATACCAGCTTAAGCTTGGAGACGCAGAAGGATAGGATCGAAGTTTCAAAACATCATTGCGTTGCGAAGCATTCACTTTAAATAATCTTTATTATGAGTCATCTTGAACAATATTTTAGTCTCTCTTTTTTTTCTTGATTATAGTTGATACATTTGTCAAACCTTAAGATCGAATTAGGGAACTTTTTTTACATTCGCAATTAATTTCTCTTAATTATTTAGCTTCAATTTTGACAAGAAGGCACGCGTGCATGCCTTGATACGTATATGGGTGACATATATAGCTAACTCCTACAAGTTAATGAGCATTTTGCTAGCCATAAACCGTGCTTTCAAGGACTATTAATGTTGACGAAATTCAATTCATCATATACATATGTGGCACGAATCAGCTAGAAGCTAACTAAGATGAATCTATATATGAGGATATAGAAAGAATATATAATATGTAATTAATTAAGGGTTTATCATCTATCATTTAACATGACCATAAAAATTTTCCTACACTCACAACATTATGTGGAGCCCGCAGCAACAAAAAGTACACAAATTCTGGCACGCAAAACGAATATCTATAACATAAACAATCACTTTTCCTACAACATAACTCTTATAAAACCCATTAATTAATTAATTAATTACCTCTGAGCTGAAAATCTCATGTGTTCCAATGGAAGCTAGAAGCTTTCCCCCTAAAGAGTTATCGCGGATAGCCTTGCGAGTCTGAACCTGCCTTGATAGTTGTGCAACCACTCCCAGAGAGTTAGATGAATCCATGTGTCCTAGATTTTTAAGAAAAGGTTAGGGATGGCTAGATTCTATTTCTATAACTACTTTTTTTGAAGCAAATAATGAAGTAAGTGCTCATAACAACATGCTATATATATATATATATATGTCTCTCTTTGGCCAGCATTTGAAGGTGGCTTAAGAGTTTGATGAGGTATAGATGCCGAAACAAGTTCTCGGGTTAGCACCAATTCTTACATGTCATATATAGTCCTAGTTGTATGGGTAACTAATGTGAAGTTTATAAGACCTTGGGCACTCCCACCCTTAGAGTTAGGTTTTGGGGTAGTGTATCCCAATGTATCCGAGGTTCTTTACCATAACGTAACCAAATTTAGAAAGGAAGCAGAATATAAAAGGCACAAGCTAGCTTACATTCACGCCAGCCGCATAGCAAGCATGATTTTCCAGGAAATATGAAGTCCTAATTAACCCAAATCCAAGCGCATGTCCATATATATATATATAAGAGGATCTATGATTGCTCAAACGCATGCAAAGTATGCACTTCATGCCTCGACGACCTCAATTCTCACGTCATGCACCATGCATTGCCGTCCTGATATATATATATATATATATATATATATATATATATATATATATATATATATATATATATTCTATTGATCTTTTTTATCTAATTAACCATTGATTTGTCAAATTTTAAACTTGATACCGGTGTAAAAGGATTTTAATTATATATATATAATAAAGGGTTTAGCGGATATAACCGTGATTGGCAAAAATCAACGGTTAAAATATGGTGCAATCATATAAAATGCGTCATTTTATATATATATATATATATATATATATATATATATATATATATATATATATATATAAAATAAATATAAGACATTAAATATAAGTTTGAATCATAACCATACAAAGGTGAAAATAAATATAATATTTTTATTTTCTATAATTAATTTTATCTAACGGAACTTCCTTTGTGCCACCCAAAACGACGTAGTTTTTGTGTGACTACCTATACCTATATATATATATATACATAATACAAATCATTTTGCCATATACATATATATATATATATATATATATATATATATATATATACACACACACATATGTATATATATATATATAGGGAAAAACATATATCTTTTAAAGGATATAAGTTTATATCCTTTTATATCTAACTGTTGATTTCCGTCCATCAACGGTTATAATCTATTGGGTCAAACTTAATGGGCCAAATTTATTATTAATTAGTTAATAATTTTGATCTAATAAATAATAACCGTTGATGAACAGAAATCAACGGTTAAAAAGACATAAGTTTATATCCTTTAAAAGGATATATATATATATATATATATATATATAAAGTATATATATATATATATATATATGTTATATATATATATATATATATATATATATATATATATATATATATATATATAAAGGAGGAGAGAGTGGACAAAAAAAAGTGTGGGTCCCACCTTTTTGTGAGAGTGAAATGACACAGGTTGTGTCATTTAAAAAGATAAATATTTTCCCATATATATATATATATATATATATATATATATATATATATATATATATATATGAAAAGTATTTGTCATTTAAATGACATAAAGTTATGTCATTTAAAGAGAGAGATAGACACGAGATAAATTAAAAAAAAAAAATTTAATTAAAAAAATCACTCATTTTCTCTCTCCCATGAATTCCATTTTTTAATTTGTGTCTATATCTCTCATAAAATGACATAACTTGTTATCAAACCAAACCCTATATATATATATATATATATATATATATGGGTTTTCGTTTTGTCCTTTAACATGACACAACAAAATTTCCTACACACACAACATTTTGTGGGCCCCACACTTTTTAAAACAAAAATAAATAAATAAAAATTAAGGCACGTAAAACAAATCTCTATAACAATACATAATCACTTTTAATACAACATAACTTTTAAAAAATCCTATATATACATATATAGGCATGCACTCTGTACATGTCAAGCATGCAATGAAAGCTTAGGGAAACGATCGCTGCATTTATAACGTGTTGATTACATGAAGGTAGCCATACATATTATTCTGTAGAACTTTCTATAATGATTTTTATATAATGAAATCTTATCTTGTACATTGACTTTGGATTTATGATTATTAAAATGTATCAAGCACCGTGTAAACCATTACAGAAGTCAGAAAGTATATAATTTTTCTATTAAAAAGTTGCGTTCTTAGAATAAAAAAAGCGCAATGAATGTTGACAGAAACGATCGCTGCAATTAATTTATGAATTAAATTGATTTAATAATTTTATTCAATGGAATTTTTTTAAAAGAAAATTATATAAATATTTATCTTGTACATTAGACCTAGGATTTGTGTTCATTTCCAGCTTCGTCTTGCTTACGTTAGTTGGACATCATTGTTACCATCTACGCAAACCAAACCCTCCCTTGGTAGGTTGAGAGAGACACCATAATATATTAGGCAGGCTAGAAGGGCCCAACCCAGAAAACCCAATACCCGTTTCACAATGAGCCTCTATGAAGCAAATCTGGGCCTATTCATCTTGCTGGGTTCAGGCCCACACCTGCATAATCAGCCCGCCCAGTTACAGATAGGAAGAAAGAACAGCTCCTAGGGTGTACTGTTAGTTTTTTTTTTTTTTTTTCTTTTCCTGTTTTTCTCCAAAATAAATATATAAAGAAAAGGGTTTTATAATAGTTATGTTATAGGAAAAGTGATTGTGTAATGTTATAGAGATTCGTTTTGCGTGCCTTAATTTTTATTTATTTATTTTTGTTTTAAAAAATGTGGACCCCACAAAATGTTGTGTGTGTAGAAAACTTTGTTATGTCATATTAAAAAGAGAGTAATAAAACGAAAATAGAAAAAGCCCACTCACTTCGTTTCTAATCAGTAAATTACTCACACTTTGTTTCTAATCAGTGAATTCCCTCCAAAACAATGAGAAGTACGAGAAACTCAAATCACTAGATGAGAGTGCATATTAAAAAAGGAAAAAAAAAATGTTTATGCAGATAATGCAGATAATTATCTGCTTTTTTTTCCCAAAATAACGTCATTTTGATATTGAAATTTTAAAAAATTATAAATATAAAGACTATTATAACCCTGAAATAAATTAAAATTAAAAAAACACCATGGTTTTCGTTTCAAAATGACGTCGTATTGGACTCACTGCAGATAACTTATAACTTATCTGCAATAACTGCAGAAAAAATAAATCCATTAAAAAACTTTAATGTTTCTACAATTATATATACCTTCACTTTTAAAATAATATTATTTTAGATTAAAAGATTAAAGAATTATAAAAATAAAAACTATTATAATATTAAAATAAATTATATTTACAAAACACTTTAATTTCTGCTTCAAAACAACATTGTTTTAAATTCATTACAAATAACTTATTGTCTGCAAAAAATAAAATAAAAAAAATGAACCCATTAAAAAATTGATTTATGTAATTGAACGAAAAAGAAAAGAATAGGAAGAACAAAAGCAATGGCATGTCCTTCTTTTAGTCCCGATTGTTAGCAACCCATAATTTGCACTTCAGGAACTTGGAAATCAACATGTGTATCAACATTTTTACAAGCCTATCGTCATCATCACATCATGTCGTGATTACAGCTGTGGATGCAGCAGCAGACAAAAACACAGTCTCTTACATAGATATATTTCGGGCTAAAAACACTATTTTAAAACTCTCGGATAAAAGAATTATTCGATTAAAATTGATTAAATAAGTTTTTTTCAAAGTAATGCAATCAAACATATCATCTATGCTGATAGGACTAGTCCTGTCACTGATACTGACGGGACTCGTGCCACGTCAACATCACGTAGGCAGTCCAACGTAAATTTTGTGACTCGGGTATCCAAATTAGATTTTTTTTATTTATTTCATATAACTTTTCGAGATCCATGGAATGACACCTAATTTGACATATTTTATCTCCCACAAACATAGTTTGAATTTATGACAATCGTACCACAATCACAAGAGTGTTTATCCATAAGATTTTCAAACTATGTTTGTGGATGCTCGAAAATTTATGTGAAATAAAAAAAAAAGATACCACAGTTATGGCACGAGTCCCGTCAGTAAACACATGTTTGACTGTGTGGAAAAACTTATCCAATTAATTTTAATCGAATAATTCTTTTATCCAAAAATTTTAAAATAGTGTTTTTCGCTGTATATTCACATAAAGTGAGAGAAATTACGCAAACTGAATTGTTTTGGTTCAACATCCTGATTAATCTGCAACAACTTACATAGCTTCCACGACACATAGTTCCTAATGTCGGATTTAGTGTAGCATACTCCTCTGGCTCTCATAGATGATAATAAACTCGATTCAACAATATCCAAGACAAAGTATCCAAAACAGCACATCATCACCATTGCAATTAAAAATGAAAAATGTTCACCAAAATTGATTTTGCTTGTTCCTAAAACAAAAAAACACTCATCCCCACCACTTTGGAACCTAATTGGTGTCCTGAATCTTCTTCCTAGCAGGAAATGGGACTCTCTTAAATTCATTTAAGAGTGACTTGTGCAAAATTTTATCACCTCTGGTTAACCCAGTGAAACCAACACCATCAGGGTCCTGTAGAATGGGATTACGCAATGGATTCAACAACTCCAAATTGGATCTCAACATCTTATCCTTCCTCAAAAAGTCACCTTTTTTATCGAACCAATCACCCCAACCTTCCCTTAAAGGCGATACCCTCCTACCCATCTTCAACAACAGCGCGTCCTCTACACCCCTCACCTTAATCACCTTCATCCTCACGCGCTCGTCCACCGGCACATCGTCGGAGCCAAACGCCGCCTTGCTCCGATCTTCCTCCACCACCCCCGATCCCAAAAAGAACCCATCTTCATCCCAATCCTCCCCCGAACCCTTGCTGAATGCTCTCCGAATCACACCACCGATATGGTAGAAGAAATACCCAGAAACCTTGATCTGATCCAACGGCTCATCGTCTTCTTCCACGTCCGTCGTATCTGGCGGTTGTTCCCCCACCACGTCAAGCGCGTCGATGGTGTCCTCTCCGCCGGTTGCGTCGTCGTTGACGGAATCGGAGAGGAGAGAGTTGTAGTTCACCTCATGCGAGGGAAAGCGAGGGTGAGAGTAAGAGATGGCCGAAACCAATAGAAGAATGGCCGAAACGAAGGCGCATAAGAAGACACCGTAACGATGGTTTCGCCGGGATCGGAGATTTCTCAGCATTTTCTTGATCGGAAAATTCAATGTGTTACTTTGGAATGGAAATGAATGCTATTGTACAAGTTGGCCCAGTTTGGAGAACCTAAATGAACGGGCCATTTATAAGCCCAAATAATTGTTTGGGCCAACACAATCCTATTTAGTTTGTCGGGTGTTTGGTAGGAATGCTAAATAGGGGTCTTTGGCTTGGTTCGTGAAAGACTGAGCTTACATGTCTAGAATTGATTGTTAACACCAGGTTCGAACTTGTATAAAAGATCATTTAATAAAAGGGCTCGATCTTCAATTCAAAAGTTCGGTCGTAGAGGCTCTTGGGCTGACGTAGTATATTATTATTATTATTATTATTATTATTTTTTATTTTTTATATTACTTGTAATAGCTCTCTCTCTTTCTCCTCTCAATCCATTTCACATCATTTTTTGGTTAAACAGAGTGTTTTGATAAATTTTTGTTGCCTTAATTTTTTTTAACAGACTAAACCAGACTTTTATTCTTTTATAAATAAGTCAATCCACGAGCCGATAATTATACGTATAACAGGTAACGTGCTTGGTCAGTCTGACACATTGAAACACAGGCTTAGTTTTTTAAGACTAAAGTTCGGTTCAGCTCTGTCCGTTAACGTCCCTAGGCTCTGGTGTTTGGTAGGAGGTGGAAAAAAGAATTCTAGGAAAATGGGATGAGAAAAATTATTTGGTAAGAGGTAAAGTAAAAATATGGCTGGAAAAGTTTTTTTTTTCCATCATTTGCTCTTTTATGGAAAATGGTTAGGGAAGATTATCATTGAAGAGGTAAAATTGTTTTTTTTTTATGTGACGAAAAAATTAACACACAACATCAGTAAAATTAATTTAACATTTCCAGAAAAATTTTGACCCTACCAGACACATTTAAGTAAGTTGCCCAAGAAAAAAAAATTCATCATATTCCCAAAAACTTATTTTTTCCTTGTAAAAAATAAATTTCTCCTTTACCAAACACCCCTGTATTCCAATGCTATACACAGCTGATGCAAAATTTTCATGTTCTCCGTTTTATAATTGATGGGTTAAAAATTTAGTTACACGAAACACGTCTCATGATTCTAGAGGGGTGTGCTGAAAGGACATGAAAGAGAAGCTGCAACTGCAAGGGCAAGCATTGACTTTAACTGCAGTGGTTTCAAATTTGATGTAATTAGAGATGAAAATCAAATCCCAACCTCTTCCCAACGACTAATAATACGATCTCCATGAACGACTTGCCTCACAACTAATTCACATTTTATATCTATAATAACAGTTGCACACTTTATGTCTCACCCATTATAAAACTTGTCACACCAGAACTCCCCAAGCAATTTATCATGATTAGACATACATTGGAGACTATATATACATATTACTCTGGATAACATTCCCTGCAAAGGAAATTATATGCATATCTGATCCACCAAAAGAAGAAATATGGGAGAGGAAGGTATTTTGAAAGGTGTGACAAAGCAGGTCAACAATGGGAAGGCCACCATATTAGCTCTTGGAAAGGCTTTCCCTCACCAGCTTGTGATGCAAGAGTATCTAGTTCATGGATATTTCAGGGACACTAACTGTGACAATCCTGAACTCAAGCAGAAGCTCACTAGACTTTGTAAGTACATAAACTTCTCCCATTCACCCCTTTTTCTGTCTTAACATAAAATGATTCACTATTTCACTCTCACTTTGGCTTTTATCATTGTAGTTAATTGCGCCACAATAGCGCCGCGAGCCACGCCGTATGGGTGTTGCGGTGCCTCACCGCACCGAAACTCAATAGTGGCCATTGCGATCGCATTTGCGGCCATATTGCTGTTATAAGGCAAAATGTCAATTTTGTCCTAAATTTAGATGTGTAACGGAAAAAATTTAAGGGTTTTTTAGTCTATCCGTGTCTCTCTCTTCACTTCTGCTATTTTTGCCTTTAGGGCATGTTTGGTACATAGTATAGGATGAGACTTGATAATATAAGGTCTGATTGTATAAGATCTGATTAAATTTTAATACTATCCAATGTTTGGTATGGTATTGTATAAAATAATATCCTTCAATATTTTAAAAATTAATATATAAAAAAAAATTATTTTAATATATAAATATTGAAATGATATATTAGTTCTTGGGAATTGTACTTGTAAGCAATATTAATACATCAACATCTTATCATGCCTAATCCACCACTCCTACGCTTGATTAAGTTATGCATCATTTTGATGTATAAGGGGATCAGGGGATCCTGCTATATAAGCTTATACTATACGATGGTCACACCAAACAACTGAAAATGTCATAACGTATAGTATAAGCTTATACTATCATGCCTTATACATCACACCAAACAGGCCCTTAAAAAATGTTTCTTTTTATCATTATTTATGTCATATATCTATACCGCTATTTTCGCAACCACAACCCGCTATAACGCTATTGCATTTTTCGGGGTTGGCCGCGAGAGGCCGTAATCCGCAGTTAATAACTATGGCTTTTATATGGTATAAACAAACAAACAGGCAAGACAACCACAGTGAAAACAAGGTATGTGGTTATGTCTGAGGAGATACTTAAAAAGTACCCGGAACTTGCTGTGGAAGGCCTTCCAACTGTAAAGCAAAGGCTAGAGATATGTAACAAGGCAGTGACACAAATGGCAATTGAAGCTTCCCAAGTTTGCATCAAGAACTGGGGTGGATCTTTATCAGACATAACCCACTTGGTTTATGTCTCATCCAGTGAAGCTAGACTACCTGGTGGTGACCTATACCTAGCTAGAGGACTAGGATTGAGCCCTAATACTAAACGAATCATGCTCTATTTTGTTGGCTGCTCTGGAGGTGTGGCTGGCCTAAGGGTTGCAAAAGACATAGCTGAGAACAACCCAGGAAGCCGAGTGCTGCTTGCTACTTCTGAAACTACAATTATTGGGTTCAAGCCACCAAATGCAGATAGACCCTATGATCTTGTTGGGGTGGCACTGTTTGGGGATGGTGCTGGTGCAATGATAATTGGCTCAGACCCAATATTGGAAATTGAGAAGCCTCTATTTGAGCTTCACACGGCAGTTCAGGAATTTTTGCCAGACACTGAGAAGAAAATTGATGGGAGGCTGACAGAGGAGGGGATAAGCTTCAAGTTAGCAAGGGAACTTCCTCAAATAATTGAAGACAATGTTGAGGAATTCTGTAACAAATTAATGAGTGTTGTTGGGTTCCAGAACAAGGAGTACAACAAGCTCTTTTGGGCTGTCCATCCAGGGGGGCCTGCAATCTTGAATCGAATGGAGAAGAGGCTTGATTTGTTTCCAGAGAAGCTGAATGCAAGTAGAAGAGCTCTCATGGATTATGGAAACGCTAGCAGTAATACCATTGTCTATGTGCTGGAGTATATGATAGAAGAGAGTCTCAAGATTAAAAAGGATGGAGGAGAAGATCCTGATTGGGGTTTGATACTTGCTTTTGGACCTGGGATTACTTTTGAGGGAATTCTAGCCAGGAACCTGTGTGCTTGAACTCTCAACAAATGAATGTAAGGTTTATTATTATTATCATAGAATGTGTTTATGTGATACATCACTATTATAAGCAAATTCAGGAATTTAATGATCAAAAGAAGAAAGCTTTTTAACTATAAAATCCTTTCAAAGCAACTTCGTGATGACTCCCTCCTATGCTCATACAATGAATCGCAAATCTATCAGCACCTTTCCTTTATAAAACTCCAAAATGAACAATTATAGACGTCATGTCTAGCATGTGAACATATTCAAGTAATGAAAATATTGGGATGCTACACAACGAACATAAGGGTCAAATTTGATATAAAGCTAAGATGATTCAATCGAGAGGTTGAGGGTTACAGTGAAAACTCGGGTTGAAGCAGTAGACAACATTTTAAAACTGACCTGAATGGGATTTCAATCTTTCTGATGCATTCAACTAGAACAATTACAGAAGAAAAGAACAAAGTTTTCACTTTTCTCCAAGGCAGCTTCAAAAGAATTGATTAGGGACTTACTTTTTTTGAAAACCAAGTTTGTGCAAGTTTAGACTAGTTTGTGCGCGAAGATTTTGTAAGTTTTGGTAGTTTATTTTCCATTAACATGTTGCAGAAAGAATTTTTAACTGAATTAATCACCGGTTAATGTCCATGTCTAAGGGCATATTTGGTATGATGTACAAAGCCTGACAGTATAAACTTATACTATACGTTATACAACATGATCCCTTTATACATCAAAATGACATATAACTTAATCCGGCCTAAAAGTGGTGGATTAGGCCTGATAAGGAATTGATATATTAATATTGTATACAAGTACAATTCCCAAGAATTAATATATCATTTCAATATTTATATATTAAATAATTTTTTTTAATATTTTAATTTTTAAAATATTGGAAGATATTATTTTATACAATACCATACCAAATGCTAGATAGTATTAAAATTTAATCAGGTTTCATACTATCAGGTCTTATCCTATACCATGCACCAAACATGCCCTAAGTTTGTGGTTGTGCCGACCGCTTACTACATTATATTATAGGTCTCTTGACTCGTGTAGTGTCAATTTATATGAGCATTCAGACACACATATGGCTCTGCTCTTTGTTTTACTTTCTTTTATGTTGCCCTCTGCACTAGAAATTAAAACCTAGGAAGGCCTCAAAAAGAGAGAATTCGGAAACTGAATGCAACCATTTCCGTAGATCAGTAAGGATGTTCCATTCTATTCTGTTCTATTTAAAACCAAGGAGATAAGAACGAAACATTTTTGTTCCATTCGTCCTATTTCATTCTATTTTTTTTTCTATTTCCGCACCAAACGGTTATCTAAAAACTTGAGAGCACGTGAATAAGTTAAAAGCTATAACAAGAACTGAATTCCAATAGCCTAAGAAACTAATATACTTTTTTTTGTCAATAAGTAAATAAAGACTTTTTCCAACTATAAATACCGTCCTTCAAACATAAATATATCTAGTTTTCCTTCATTCCCAACTTTACACAGAACCAGCTTCCACCAAGGAACCAAACAAGTGTGTCAACACACAATGTACTCTAACAAGGGTAACCGACCATAATGCCTGATTAAGTTAAATTTAAATTTGAGAGTGTGCACCAGAGCAGATCTTCAATCACACCACACCAGAGGGAAGACGTAGAACAAGTTGTCCACCGAAAACACTGCAGTTAAATAAATACAATAAGAACAGCTGGATGAGAGTTATTCAGAAAAGATCTTGAGAAACTCTCAGAAAAAGCTGAAAATTAAATACTGGGACAAAGGGAAAGAAAGTACTATGTTATGTAATAAACCAACCTTTTGACATAATAGTAACAGAAATCTGCTAAGATGAAGGTCTGGACAATTTCTGAGATAAGAACCATTGACGGCCATAAACCATACCCCAAGGCAACCAACAAATGTCCACGGGTATCTAACACCTGTTGCAAGAAATAGAAAGTTAGTAGGAGACATAAAGTTAGAAAGTCCAGTAATACACAACTAAAGAAATGTGCTGAGAACCGCAGTGATCTTTTAGCCGGTTGACTATCAATTATGATGTAACTTAATTTAGAATGTCAGAACAGACAAACATTCTAAAGGAAAATCAGATACAGGCAGAACACATCCCCCTGCAAAAGTTCTACTAGAGGAAAGATGGCTTAGTAGTACAAATAAAAAGGGCCGACCCAGTTCAAATACCCACTTCGTGAGTGTCTGGCGAAGGGAATAAGGCAGCCTGACACACCACGGCTGACGTGTCATCTTTTTGCAGAGAGGCTGATTCGAACCCGCGACCTGACACACCATGGCAAGCAAGCTTACCGCTGAGCCAAGCCGGCCCTTCATGGCTTAGTAGTAGGGCCGACCCAGTTCAAATACCCACTTCGTGAGTGTCTGGGGAAGGGAAGCACTGATTCGAACCCGCGACCTGACACACCACGGCAAGCAAGCTTACCGCTGAGCCAAGCTGGCCCTTCATGGCTTAGTAGTAGGGCCGACCCAGTTCAAATATCCACTTCGTGAGTGTCTGGGGAAGGGAATACTCTAGGCAGTCTTTCCCCTGCTTTTTGCAGGGAGACTGATTCGAACCCGCGACCTGACACACCACGGCAAGCAAGCTTACCGCTGAGCCAAGCCGTCCCTTCATGGCTTAGTAGTACAAATGCAAAATGAAAAAGAAACTCAAATTTACAAAATAATATTTCCCTCTTTGATCAACAAGAAAGCCATTGCAATATATGTCATCTTAGTGATACTGATTACCAGCACGTGCCAGAAAACAAGTGACCACCAAATTTGCAAATGAATCACACAACTGACTAAAGCAATTACAAGTTTTTGTAAACAAACCTGAAGAACCCAATGAGCACAGCTCAAGAATCTTGCGACGCCCAGAGCAAATACATAATGAGCTGTGAATGGCTCAACAATCTGAAAGTACAAAATGAAACATGTTAATACGAGAGCAATAGAATCAGAACTCATACGTAAAATACTTAAGTTAAGAAATTATACTTTGGTGTTTTGCATAACCCGCAGTTGGGGTAGCACTGAAACAGCTTCCAGATATACACAGAATCCCCAACAAATCCTGTTCAATATATGATGAGAAGTTGATGGATGAATAAGCAAGGCTAACACAGCACAGGGTATCACCTGCATTCGATTTCAAAAAGTAGAGTACATCAAGGCTCAAGCTGATTCTGATGTAAGGTAATATGCACAAGTTACAAGCACTAAGTGACAAAATCATGAATTTATGAAGAGGAATAAATAAAAACTGCAAAGGTAAATGGAACAACGTAAGCATCGGAGCTTACCACATAGTATATTGCAAAGTTATCCTTCTCCTCCATGTAACTAGACTTCAGTTTAAAACGAATCATGTAAATAACCCACAGTGTTGTTGCGAAAGTAGATAAATCAAGTAGGGTGTGTATGTCATATTCCATGACAAAACTGCAGTACAGCCTAACAGCTAAAAACATAGCTGTTAGCTCCTGGGATTTGAGTGATAACCCTGTACATCATTCAAAAACCATGAGCAAAAAAAAAAATAAAAAAAAAATAAATGGAAACTGATATGTATGCACACAAACACACAAATCAAATCACCCAAAACAATGTCCGTCAAAGAAGCTTGGGATACACGACCCTAAAAGCTAGCTCAAAAGGTGGGAGTGCCCAAAGGCTTATAAACTCCACATTATAAACTCCACATTAGTTGCCAGTTGCCCATACAACTAATGCGAGACTATATATCTCAACAACGCCAACCTGATTGAAGCTCAAGGAGAAGTGGGGACTAAGATTTGGGAAACATATAAGAAAATAACAATCTTCACAAAATTCTACTTTTTGTTAAGAAAATCTAAAGGGATTAAAATCTGAAGAAACTAATCCCAAAAAAATTGACCTTTTTTCCTTCCGCATATATTTATTTATTCTGATTTCTGTGCCTTCCAACTAAGCATTAATTAAATTTACTGTTCAAATAATTGAAAAGGAGAAATTTTGAACCTACCCAATTAACAAAAACTAGGAAGGTCAATGAAAACAAACACAAGATACATGTTTAAAGCACCGGGAATAACCGATCAATCAATATAACAAAATTTTCATTTAAAAATTAAGCAAATATTTTGAATCACAGTGCAGTGAATTGGACACAAAAGAATGAATTACCGGCACAAGTCTTCTCCTTCATGAGCTTATAGATGAGGACGGAAATTCCGAGAGAGTGGACAGCCTCAGCTGCGACGAAGAGGTTGTCGTGGTCGTGAACAATGAAGCGAAGAAGGACGAGAGCCGCCATACCGGAAACTACGGCGAGAAAAGCCTTCACCTTTGGGGGTTGTCGCCTCACCCATGCGGCGATGGCGTGGATCGATGTTTTCCGAGGTCTCATGGTGTCGCAGGTTTATTGTTTGAGACCTGACAAAGTTGTTGTCGTTTTCGAGTCCCCTGATGCTGCACCAAATACACCCGACTCGACCAAACTGAAAGCACACGATTTGGAGTCCCCAGATATACTTAAAAAGACTTGAGAATTAGCGAACAACTCAATAGGGAAACCAGTGCCCCAATCAAGCCACACCAAGCTTTTTGAATTGCAATATCGTTTGGTCGATTTTTTTAGTCGTATCAAATCTTAAAAGATATATAAATATGGGAAGGATGTTGTAACAAATTGATTATCGTTATTATCAATTAGTTTTAGGGTTTATCAATGTAACATGTAACCTTATAAAATTTCATACACATAATATTTGGTGGGCCCGCAGCAAAAAAGTAAAATAAAATTCTGGCACGTAAAACAAATTTCTATAACATAACAGAATCATTTTTCCTACAACATAACTTTTATAAAACCCTTAGTTTTATCAATTAGTTTTATCAATATTACATTCATGTAACGGTTATATTTATTTCTTTTTTGTATTGTTATGATTCTTCATATTTAATATTTTATATTTATTTCTATCTTTGTATGGTTATGATTTCTCATATTTAATGCTTTCACAATAAAAATGGGGAATCATAACCATACAAAGATCGAAATAAATATAACAGTTAGATCAATATAATTGATCTAATGATGAAATTGATCGGTAATAATATTGATAATAACACTAATTAGTTGTTACAATATCATATCCCATAAAATATAATAAAAAGGATAGGATCAACTTTTACCGTTGATTTTCATACATCCAATGATTAAGATTTATAAGAATATAATGATGATAGTTAAAATTCCGATTTAAATCTGCGATTTTACAATTTTGCGATTTTATGATTTTTTTAACGTTAGGATTTTACTTTTTACTATTTTTTATCCTCTTTCCGATTTTAGATAAAATACTGATTTTAACTACCATAGTTATAATAATTAGGGGTGTGGCGGTCTAGATTGGATCAGTTTTGGAAGGAAAAATCATCTGATCCAATCTCTTCGGTTTGATCATGTAATCTTCCATTCGGTTTGGATTTTTTTCAAATCCGATCCAATCCAAAAAAAATCGGTTTGGATTGGATCGGTTTTTGAATTTTTTAAAATCTTAAAAATTGTTTCATAATTATTGTGCAAATAACATCTTTTGTATATATTGGCTTTATATTTTTTTAAAAAAAATACAAAAATATCAATAAACGATAATATAGTTTTTTTTTGCAATGAGATATGAAGCAACAGATGAAATTTTGTTAATGAGATGTGACTAGATTTTTTCTTGGATTTAGTTGATGGGTTAATGGATCTTGCGTTTAGAAATTTTTGGGTTATGACTAGAGAAAGGTCCAAGTAGGTAGAGGGATTAATATATTAGATCGGTTTGGATTGGATCGATTTTCATCAACTAATCTGAAACCCGATCCAATCCAATGAAAATTAGCGATTTTTTTTGGTTCTCAATTTTTCGGTTTTCGATTTATTCGGTTATCGGTTTTTCAGTTCCGTCACCGCGGTTTGGATCAGTTGATGAGCACCCCTAATAATAATTAATTAATAAGACCTAATAAATCTTTACCATTAGATGACGGAAATCAACCGTTATGGTGTAAGATTTATTATTGTTATATCGATATAAAATAATTTTGGCCTGAATAAAAATAAATATAATATAATATAATATAAATAATATTATATAAATTTAAATTTTAAAAGAACTCAATTAATAAAATATATAAGTAATTGAAATGCAAATCAGTATTCACATACTCAATAATCATTAAGATTAATATTATTATTTTTATTATTATTATCATCATCATCATCATTATTTATTAGTGACACAATTAATCCATCACCCTTCTATTTTTTATTTTAAAGATTGAAGAGATTTTAAATATTTATTAAATAATTTTCTTATTAATATAGATTTTTTATTGACTTTTGAATTAAAATTACAAATTAAATCTTTATATTTTTATATTAAATATTATAAATTTTAATTTAATTTTGTATCATATGATATATAATATAGTATCTTTCTAATATCCCTCGATACATAATGTTACGTTTGTGAATCGTACCGCATGCAAAAACAAAATTACAATTTGATAGTTTCTTTTATTTATTTTCTTTTAAGCGTAATGGACTCCAACCTCATCTTAAAGAATTTATATTATAAAAATTGTATGCATAATTAATTTATTCATATTAAAAGGAAAATAAAAAATTTATAAATAATATATGTACTTTTTAATGGAGAGAGAACAAATAAGCTTTCAGAATAATATATTTTAATAATATGTAAGAATAAACCGGTAAGAGATTTAAAAAAGAACAAATGCTTTATCAAAAAAAAAAAATTGTGATATACATAAAAATTCTTTGGTCACCGGTTCAAATCATGTTTCAATCAAATTCTTCGAAAAATTTTGAGGGCTAGAGGACGTGTCTTTCTCCTTGAACGAGGGATTAGCCGCATTCTTTCTCTGGTAACGAAGCTCAATATACCCATTTATGACGCACCGACACTGACACGTGACACGACACGCCGACACATTAATTTTAAAAAATGTCATATTTCGACAAGTTGTGACACGTTTTGATATTAAATAAAATTTTTAATATATATAATATAATTTATATTTAATACTTATAAGAATCCATAATAACTCATACAACCAATCAAATATTTAAATTTCGTAACATAAATATAAACAAGAATAATTTTTTGTACTTTGTTAATTTTTCATGTCAAATTTCATAACAGAAAAAAATTAATTTATAAATTATTTTTTTATATTTAGTTAATAAAATAAAATTAAGACTAAAAAAACGTGTCCGAGCGTTGACTGCGTGTCGGAAAAACGTGTCGGTGAGTTGACCGCGTGTCGGACGCGTGTCCGACACGCGTCCGACACACAAATTTTTTTGAAATGCCTCGTCCGTGCTTATCAGATACCCATTGTTTCAATGAAAGGTAGCTTTCGGACCGTACTCCGGGGATAAAGTGGCCGAAGAAAATAATTTGACAGAGAAAGAAGTTGAATTTTAGAAGAAAAAATATTAAAGTTAAAAAGTTAAAAATTTAAATAGGTGAGATTTGAAAAGAAATAATTTTAACGTAATTTTTTTTAAAAAAAATAATTTATTTTTTTATATAACTCAAAAAAAAATGTTAAATGGTGAAAAAAAGTTAAAAATTTAAATCAACACGCGTTATAAAAATTAAAAAAAAATTCAAAGATTGCGCTGCATTGAGTTTTTACTTTCAGTTATTAGATTCATTGTATTGCGATTACCATTTTATTGAGTTTAATATAAATATTTCGGATATCTTAAGTTTCTTTGCAAAATTTATGAATATTATAAGTTTAGATTCATTTTTTTGTTAAATTATTGAATATTAAATATAATATACACTACATAAATTAAAAAATTATTTAATATTTTTTTAATAACATTTTTTAAAAAAAAATGTTAAATGGTGAAGACTGAAGACATATGAGTTATTAAGAAAGATTAATTTATTATAAAAATAGAAAAAAATTATAAAAAATAAATAGATTTAATAAATTTTTTAGTATGATTATAATGCATGGTTGAATGATATTATAAAATTATTATTTTTTGATAATATATAAAATTAGTTTTATACTATTACTTAATATATATAAATAATAATTGCCATTTTTGGGGTTCTTTTATGCAATAAATAAATTTGACTTTATTTCATATAATTAATTAATGCATAGTATTGTTCAAATTTTTGTGTTTCCTAACATTTTTTACTTCATTGATAGATAATAGTAAACTCTTTACCCAAAAAAAATTAATAATAATAGTAAACTTGTCAAATAAATACAAAATAAATAATTTAGTCTCGCTCAAAGCCTCGATCTCATAGATTTGATTCTCACGGCCCCATTTAATTAATAATTAATTCAGTCTTGGTGAAATTTGTTATCACATGTAGGTGTTCATGTGTATTGTCCATTATTTAAGTCCAATAGGCTATCACGTGAGGGGGCATGTTAGAGAACAACTTAAATTTTTGGGTTAAATTAATTCTTTACAATTTAGATGGTATAAGAGCTTATTTAATTCTCAAGCAAAATGTTGTACTCACTTGGATACAAAAGTGTTACCAATGATTTCTCCCCTACACATTTGGACTTATGAAAGGCGTACAACTCAATTCACAAACCAGTAATTAAATAATTATGGCCCCATCTCAAATTAATCAGTAATTAATTCTACGAGGCACAACTAGATAGTTGATTAATTGTCTTTTTTCTTTTTGACATATAGATAAATGAGCATTTTAACAAAATAATTTTTGTTGAGTTTCTTTTTTCATCTTTGAATTTTTGTAGTTAAAATATATTTTTCGTTTTTATATACCACGCTCATTTTTTTATTTAGTGGAGAAAAGATTTAATGGAATATTAAGTGTGCTCTAGGACAAAATGGCGGAAACATATTAGCGGGTAAACTCATTTTTTAGTGTTCGAGATGGCTTTTTTTAGCTATTTGTCATGTATTTTTTTTTTCTTATTTACTTCTCTCAATTTTTTCTTACTTTCATTTAGTCTCATGACCTCAAATTTAGGATAAGTGTGATATTGATATGACACGATTTTTAATTTATTTTGTATTATTATTATTTTTTAATTGACTCTATATATATAACATCGTCCTCATTATTTATTGTCATTGACATTATAAGATCGACATTAAATAGTTATGAAGTAAATTACAAAAAAAAAGTTTATAAAGTACATAACTTAAATTAAAAATACTAGTCACATATGGGATTAAAAATAGAATATATCTAATCCCACAGTCATTTTAATTTAGTCTTTAGACTTCATTGTTTTGAAAATCCAATAAAGAGTATTATAAGACCAAAGTGAAAGTAATCATACATACATAACTAAATTGGATTTTCTTTTATATAGATGTCAAATTGAAAATGAGTATTATTTTAACGAATTTTATTTATTCTTTATATCTCATCACACACTCATTTTAATTTGAGTATTATATTAAAAAAAAATTAAAAAAAAAAACTGATGTGATATATGATACATTTCATTCGTGAATGGATTCCCAGATAAAATTTCTAACATTCCTCTTATATTCACTACCTATTATGTGAGCTGGAATTTATTACTCTCGGACCACTTTTCATTGAGTGGGACGGAAAAGAGAGAAAGAAAGAAAAAGTTGAAGAGAAAAAAAAAATTTAATACAAATGTCGTATTCTGGTGGGAAGAAGCACAAAGTCCCGAATCACTATTATGTAAGATATCTAGACACATAATCACAATGTTACAAAGGATTCAGACTTGATATAAGGCATTAGATGGAGTAATGGATGATTATCCATTGAATTTTATCTTTGCAGTTTGATGGCGCCAACTATCAACAAAAATACAATCTCATCTAAATTGTAACATGGCATTTGATTTTTTTGAATCTAGCTGTACATATCATCCACTAGGAAAGAGTTTACGATTGTCTAAGAACTTCAACTTTGGCACAAAGCAATAAGCGATGCATGGCATAATAATGCATCTCACAAAAAAATTACTAGGAAACTAGACACATGAAACAAAGACTTGGAGTAGTAGTGTTCACCCACCCCATTTGCTCTTCTTCCTTTACAAAGTCCATGATTTTGATCTTCTAAGTACAGGCTTTAGGTGTTTATCTTCTTCAAGTGCCACCATACCCAAAAGTGATGGATCATCCAGCATCATCCTAGCCACCAAGTAACCAGCAATGGACCAAGTTTGGCATTTGCAGGCCTGCTTCCCAATGTATCTACCAAGCTTTCCATCATAATATTCAGGCCAATTGTCCTTCATCAATCTTGTTTCAGCAATGTCAAGGGCACGTTTTGCAATTTGTGGTCTTCCAATCTTGATAGAAGCCGCAGCTAGGAGCCATAAAAGAACTGTAACCACCACAATATCCAAAATGTGTCTCAGAATTGTCTCAAATTACCTCATGAGATGTTTTCACAACACTAATATAAAATTTATGTTGAGATATATAAAAACCATTCCCAATAGCTTAAGTTTTTGGGTTGAATTGGTTTTTTAAATGGTATCAGAGCCTCGGTGTACTAGGTTCGAACCTTGCCGCCCCCCACTTTCTTTCAAGTGGAATTTCTTGGTTCGCACAGGTAAGTGGGTCAGTGCATTGTCCATCCTTCAAGCCCAGTGGGCTCTCGTGTGAGGGGACGTGTTGAGATATATAAAAATCTTAAGTTTTGGGTTGAATTGGTTCTTTACAATTTAAATAAACAAACAAAGACCCTACAAGACTACAAGTATCTCAATTCAGTGCCTAATTAAATAACATGCAATAAAAGACTTGTGTTCACTGGTTGCTGGAAATTCAGAATTGTAACATAGTTCTATGCAAATGGAGCCTAAGGGAAGAAGAATACCTGGCCAAGATCCTCCATTGTGGTAACTCCATCTAGTATTTTTTGGATCACATCCTGTTATGATCCTCCATTCATGGTTTTCAAGTGTTGGATAACAAACTTTTACAGGCATTTCTCCAATTAATTCCTGCCACCTTGATTCTATGAGATCCATGATTGCAGTGGATTGCTCAGGAGTAGCCAAGCTGGACAAAATTGCAATGCAATTACCAAGGCAAAACCAGCGAAAATCCATCCTAGCAGGACTAACATTCCCAATAAAGTAACCACCATGAAGAGGCATGAAATCAAAAATCCAATCAGGTAGTGAATCAGGAATGACATTGAACTTGTTGACTGCAGTATGTGAGTACTCTTCTGTCTTGTAGCGATATACATCGTTAAGTTGCTTCAAATCTAACCAATAATAGCTTCTCAGATGATAGGTTAAGGCATGCAAGCGTTTGACAATTCTTTCCATGAACTCTTTCCCTTCAGCATCTTGCTTAAGCAATTGCAAGGCACATCTTAAAGCCATGAAGAAAAGTGCTTGAATTTCAATTGGATACCCATAAACACCCTGAAATCATTGGTCAGAAAATGAAAAATATGAAACAATGAAACTGTGTTTGGATTTTTTTTCTTTTAATGGAAAGGGAAGGGAAAGAACAAAAATGGATTTACTTGATTTTTAAATTGGATTAAATACTTTAAAATTTAAATCTACTAAGCTAGAGAAACCTAAAAAGGGGGCGAACCAAAACAGTGGTAAAAATGTTACCAACTATGACTGAAAGGTTGTTGGTGAAAACTTTTTTCTTTAATTATGAAAGGGAAGGGAAAGAACAAAAATGGATTTACTTGATTTTTAAATTGGATTAAATTCTTTAAAATTTAAATCTACTAAGCTAGAGAAACCTAGAACTAGAACAATCATCTTAACCTACAAGTAATGTCTTATTTTTAGTTTCTAGACAAAGCAAAATATGATGGTCTAGTTCTCATAGATTTCTAAATTTCAAGAAACTCACCATTCTACGATCAATCATACAGCATCCATCAGCACATAGAAGAGTTGGAAACGTGTCAAATCCCTCTGAAAGGCATAAATTCAGAATCAAGCGCATACCATTCTGACATTCAGGAAGTTCAGCCAAGGAAGTGTCTCCTGTGGACTTTGTGTATGCACGAAGTAATATAATCCACCAAAATCCAGAATCGACAGGAGCAACCCTGCCTATTGCACTCTCACCAAAATCTGCTTTCAGGGTATCATGGTTTCTTTTTTGATCATGCAACACTTTAAAACTAGCTGGCATTACTCCTTCTGCTAGCTGGAACCTATCAATCTTTTTCTTCCATGATTGAAGGCGAAGGGTCTTTAAGATAAAGTTTTTAACAATGTCAGGTTCCCCATTCATCAGAAATGCCAAAGCACTTGGGACAAAGTCTCTTACAAATACCTACACACAAATATAAAACCACGGGTTAACTCTCCATAGCAACTCAGAAGGGGTAGATAAGATAAAAGATATATAATGATCAAAGCCACTGTCCTAGCTTGACAATGCAAGTAAAGAAGCAGAAAATGAGGAACAGGAAGAAAAAAGAAAAGTCATCTGTTTTGCTATATTCTATATTGTGTGTCTCAATTTGATATATCACTAAGACAACAAGTATATATACACATCCATGAAAACCACTGCTTCATTGTAATAATGTAACCAAATTCAAGTGTCTATGGTGTATTTGGGTGTGCACACTTGGTCACTATTTGGAGAAGGAAGAGAAAAATAAATCTAACCAACACATTTTCAGAATCTTACCGTAAATAACCAATTCAACCCAGAAGCTTAAGTTCTTGGGTGAGGTTACATTAATGGTTTTATATATTTCAACACGCCCCCTCACAAGAGCCCACTGGGCTTGAAGGGTGGATAATGCACAGGCCCACCTACCTGTGCGAACAAAGAAATTCCACTTGAAAGAAAGTGGGGGCGAGGATCGAACCCGGAACATGAGGCTCTGATACCATGTAAAGAACCTTGGGATACACCACCCCAAAAGCTAGCTCAAAGGGTGGGAGTGCCCAAGGCCTTATGGAGGCCACATTAGTTGCTCATCCAACCAATGTGGGACTATATATCTCAACACGCCCCTTCACACGAGAACCCATTGGGTTTGAAGAGTGGATAATGCAACAGGCCCAGACTACCTGTGCTAAGAAATTCCACAAGAGAAAATGGGTGAGGCTACATTAATGGTTTTATATATTTCAATAGTTAGTATCATTACTTAGTATAATACACAAAAGTTGACTAAATTTTGCAAACCACACCCTCCAAAAAAAAAAAAAATACAAGAAATAGATGCAATTAGGAGATGACAACATCCTGGCACCTGGTCATAATTAAGTTTCTCATCAGACTTATCCATAGCAGCAAATGTACCAACTGGCTGACCACGAAAATATACCAAGGAACGCCTTAGAGCTTCCCACCCTTCAGACATTATTGGATGTGGATCCGATATCAGTGATATTGGGGTATTCATATCTGATTTTTGCAGAAGAGAAACAACATTATCATGATGCTCTACCGGTTGAGAAGAGTTTTCAGCAATTCTAGACAAGTGCTTAGGAGAAAACCCTTTGGATTGTTCAAGAAATGATCTTTCTTCACATGATTTGGCTTTTCCTATAATTCTAAGCTTTGACTTGTCAGATAACTTTGAGAAAACAAATTCTTCCTCATCATCTTCTACCACAGTATTTAGTGCTTCTGCACTTCTAAAACTTCCTTCGAGAGACTGATACATGCTGCGGTAGAGTATTGTAATTGCAGTAGTAATGATCAAAATCCTGCAGTTAAGTGATCATAAAATTAATGAGATAAAATTAACATAAATTTAAAACATGCTCATGAACTGCTAAATTCCTTATTTGGTGACACTTTAAAGCAAGAAATTTTTTCCTAATGAAAGCAGATGTTTAGAAACTCATGCATCATTCTTTTTATCCAAATGACTGTGATTCACACATAAAGGTTCCCGAAATGACACCAAATAAGAATATGATTATGAAAACTCATCGTTGGAGATAAATGATGAGTTTTGAAAATTTCAAACCTATGATTTAAGTGGTTTTGATTATCACATCAAGGGGAAAAAAATAACAACGCAAAAGATAATAATTCATTCATGAAGAGACTTAATCTTGTTTCACTTTCTCTCTAAAAAACATCTTAAAACTCAGATTCTATACTCTTTTGACATTCAAAGAGTAGGAAGAACCATCATTGAGAAATAAAGCAACCAAATCATAAAAAACAAAACGATATATTCTTTATTTTTTTGCAAAAACAAAATGGGAGATCAAAACCAAGAACAAGAAACAAAATTCTAGCTTTGCCTGGATTTAAGCTAAATGTGGAAGAAACAGAATTGTGACTAAAATCTCCTATGACAGTTCAAATTATGACAATGTGACACAAACCATTTCAGCGTGGCAAGAATAGTGTGTGTATTCCACAATCCAAAGAAACTCATATACAACAAAGCAATACAAAATAATGAAAGCAAAGCGTTCAAGATTTACACATGTTGTGCAGATAAGGCTTTGGCATGAGGGAAGAAGCAAAAAAGAAAGAGTGTGAAAAAGATTCATGCAAGCAAGAAAATTTGTGGGAAGCCAAAGAAGAAGGCATTTTGCATAACATGATAGAAAGAATAACAGGTGAATACAATGGACTTTGCAATGAAGTCAAGATCAGAAAAAAAATGTCAAAACAAACAAACTAACCCCAGAAGTTGAAGAGAGAAAAGTGATAATTTTTCTCTGGAAAGAGTGTAAGTTGTATTGAATACAATGGCTTCTTGCTTCAATATTGCTTTGTATATATGTTTCGGTTTTTGTATGATTACAGGGTGTGCCCCACACTTAATAAAAAAAAAAAAACTTGGCACACAATTTGAAGGGTCGCTGCATGAGAAACCGTTTCTCATTTCCATGATTATATTACTTAGGAAAATGACATTGCTATAATTAAGTTGGTTTTTATTTGGGTTTAATAATTCTCATTTAACACGAGAATTTGAATTTTCCTACCCACCCTTCGATTTCCGTGCCAATGTGGATCCTACACATAATTTTTTCTAATATACGGGTCCCACATGAGAATTCAATTATCATGATGAATGAGAAATATAAAACCCTTTTTATTTTCATGATGAGAGATGAGTATGTATTTTCTTATGGTATGGGAATCAGAGTTATATTCTAGTCGAATTATTAATCTTCCCTCCCACTTTTCTTTCTTTCTTCCATCATTTAAATTTGGCTTTAATATTTTTCCTCTTGTTGCATATTAGAAAATTTGCAACAACACTTATTTATGGGTTTTCATTTTATCTTTTAACATAACACAATAAATTTTCTTACACACATAATATTTTGTGGGGCCCACATATTTTAAAATAAAAAAGAAAAGAAAAAATATGATATGCAAAACGAATCTCTATAACATTACACAGTCACTTTTCCTACAACATAATAAACATAAAACCCCTTATTTATACGCTGATCTTGGTGTAAATATATTAACCGCAAAAAATTTCATGTGCAACAATATGAAAATGACGAACCTTTAAATTTTAAAAATATTCTTGAAAATAGTTAATACCATGTAAACATATTTTTGAATTTACTCAGAAATAACATTTATAATTTCTTGTAATGTCACTTCTTCTTTTTTTGGTAAGCTCTTGTAATGTCACTTCTAAAAGTATAATGATGTATTTTGAAATAAATATCTCTTCAAAAGTTTATTTGGTATTTATTTTTTAAGTAATAATATAATTTTTTTTAAAAATTAATCTAAATAAATTCATAATCAGGTTAAAATTTCATATGATTTCATCATATAAAATTTTTATATGTATCTCTTTATTCATAATTTTCTTATTAAGAAAAGATTATAAAATTTTAAAATAATTTTTTTAATTAATAATGATACAAAAATTCTAAACCTATAATTTAACATAAATTATTCAATCCATTACCAAAAATTTATTCCTAAAGACTTATTTTGTAACAAAAAAACTAAATATAATTTTTCTTTTTATTTCCGTGTCATTGTGCAATAATAATTCACATCACAAACTAATTAATTTTAGATTTGTATAAAAAAAAAATTGTAATATTTTTGAAGGAAAGATTTACTAAAATAAGTTTTAAGTAAAGCTCAGGTCACATTTGGTAGAAGAGAAAAAAAATTTATAATTACTAGGAAAAAAAGTGGGAAAGTAAGTTTGGTAGTAAAGTTTAAAAAAAAATTATTTGGTTGACAAAAATATCACTGAAAAATTGGGTAGTATTATCACAATTTTCATATACTTTTTGCCATTTAGCTAATTTTATGGAAATACCACATTTGAAGTGGTCAAATCGCACACAACATTTGTTGCTTTTTTGCACATGTTTCTCAATGGCTGAGCAACCAAGTTATGTGGATAAATTTTTTGTTCTCTCCTACCAAACGAAGACAATTCACAATGCAACACTCACTTGACGGGGAACTTCAGAAAAACCTGAATCAAACACACTCTAAATGAGAAAAATAAAAAAGATAAAAAAAAAAATTGACATAATTTTTTTTATAATAGAAACAGATTGTTACAAGTCCTAACAAATTGTATCTCTCCATCACTCAAAAATTGTGTTTCTCACTCAGAGATCAAAGTCCTATTAAAATATCTAATATATATTTGAATCTATTTATTTTAAAAAAATAATTGTTTTTGGATTTATTTAAAATTCTTAAAAATTTAGTTAAAACGAACATGTGCTGTGCCTTCCTTAAACCCTTACGGCCATAAGCCACTGTAGGGTTTATTATCATACCCAGAGCTCGAATCTGAAGAAAACTTCGACGATGGCCGATTCGGAAGGAAATTCAAAAATGAAAAACCATAAGAAGACCAAAAAACGTGAGCAGAAATTCGAACCCCAACCTCAAAAACCTTCAAAACGGCAGCGTTTGGATTCTGCTGAGAAACCTCAAGACCTTGGCCATCCATGGAACAACCTTCAATTGATACTGTGCATCCAAGACAAACACTCTCATCTTCAGAGGTTAGTTTCTTTTTTCTTATTTTTAATCCTATTTTTCTCTTCTATTATGCACAAGTTTTGAAGTGATTGAATGCTTTAAACATGAAGAAAATATTTATAAAAAAATCAACATTTTGGTTATATTTTGCACCCTATTATCCAAAAGTATACTGAGACCATTTTTTTTGTTCCTTTTCCACAACGAGTGTGTGTTAGTGCAGTAAGGTCAATCGGGCGTTCAATTTTGTGCATTCAAGAGGGGATGATAGTGTTGACACTGTTCAGGATTGTGAAACTATAAAACTACCGAGACTACTGTGTTTTCTCAATGATTGGATCCTGACATTGTTGTTCCCTCCAAATGGGAAGGAGAATTGGGGGGATGGGAAGACACCTCAGGTTGAGGGAATTGAGGCATATATGGATCTTCGTTGTTGGGAGATATTCAAGTTCTGCTTGCAGGAGTCTTTGAAGTTTAATGTCTCCTTGAATATGTCGCGGAACCTCCTACAAACTGTTCAGTTTATTGCCAGAAATGCTCTGTCACTACTAGACGACGACGACTCCTCTATCCGTTCAGGAGAACCTTCTATACCTGATGGAAGGAATAAACTGTATGATACTGCTCTCGATTGTGTTTCGTTGGTATTCTCATCCCATAGTGGGTTGTCAAGTGAAAATTTGGACTTGTGGGTTGAAACAGCCGAAGCAGGGCTTGAACTTGTACTGAAAATGTACAGTGAGAAACTTGATGGCAGCAATGTGGGTGATTTTGCACTGCGCTTCTTGTGGTTGGTGCTTCAACCATTCTCCAAGTTTTTGAGGGTCCATCCGGCTAGGAAAGGATTTCATAATTTTGTGGATAAACTTCTTGAGCCGCTGTTGCATTTGTTGGGTGAGTTGCATCTTCGGGTTAACGGAGGTAATCCGATTTGGACGGGGAGATTAATGAAGGTGGTGGAAGAAGTTCTATCTCATGGACTTTTTCATCCAGTGCATATTGATGAATTTTTAAGCTTACATGGTTCAGAGAAGTATGTTGCTTCATGTGATGATATAGCGGAAGACTCAAAAGCAACTATTAAGAGTTATCCTAGACATTTATTTGATGTACTGAACAAAATTATAGCTAGAAAGAATGCTATGGCAATGGGTAGCATAGGTTTGTTATTTCACTTGTATGTTAATTCAGCAAGAAAGTTCAAGGGAACTTCCGTGTTGTATGAAGGGAGCAAGCTAACAGAAAATATGAATGATTCAAGGCAGCCAGTGCCAGGACAAAATTGTAGCTCAAATAATATCTCTACAGACACTCAAAAATCACTTTTTAATTTTTTTGTGCTGATTGTGGAGCCTCTTTTGGTCGAGATTGATGCTTATCTCCAACCTAAAATAGATGCCAAACTCCTGTCGTTGGATCTTCATGGTATACTCGGCTCTATTGGTAATCTGCTTGCTAGTTTTATGCAAGAGAAGGTATATGTGAGAACAGAGGACACATCTGGAGGAGCTCATCTTAATTTCTTGAAGAAAATATTTAATGCACTGATAACTTGTTCCACTAGTGTCCTCTGCTTGTCTAACTACAATACATCTAACAGGATGGAGACAGAAAACTTTATTTTATCTGCCAATAAGATACTAGTTGCTCTGGGATATCTTTTGGAAATTGAATATGAGGTTGTTGGAGAAGATTTAGTGAATTTATGGCTTGTTATTTTGTCATACTCCACCATCAATTGCAATTTGGTGAATGATTCTGATCAATGCTCACTATCTTCCACTATAGCTGCCCTGGGGTGCCAAATAATTAATCTCTACAGTCAACTTCGCCAGGTTCGTATCAGAATTCTGATTAGTGCCCAACTATATAGTATTTTTTATCCTCGGACCTCAGTATATCAATTCCTATTTTAGAGGTTTTGCATGGGTTGTGCCTTTTTGGTGATTTTATTACTTCATGTCTTAGTGTAATTCTAGGGATGATCATTTGGCAGCGGAATGAAGGGTTTGGGTGAGGGGAAGTCTTTCAAAAATTGTTATATTCATGAATTTATTCAGCTTATGCCATATTTTGTTTACTTGTGCCCTCTCCCTTTAAATGGATTTCAGGCGTGTCTTTACCTATTTGAAATGATGTAGGTGAAAATTGCTATATTAGCATTGTGCAAAGCAATAAGGCTTGTTATATCTCATGAGGGTAATACTGAAGAAAGTTCTTCTAGGTTCTTGACATTTCTGTCTAATGAAGTTTATTCGGAATCAGCTGAAAGGCTGCTATCTTCACTGAAGTTCATCCGTGCCATTTATAAAGCCATTAAATCTATTCCAGAAGGGCAAGTGAGTGGTTGTATTAGACAGATAACAGATGATATTTCAGAATCTCTTAGGTGGATGAAAGATTTCTTTCCATTGGTTGATGGCGAGAAATTGCAAATTTTTAATCTGCGAATGGAACTCTTGGGTAGAGTGCTGTCTAGACTGTATTGCTTAGTGCTTGATTCAGTCACTATCACTGAAGGCAACAGCAATCTTCTTGGAGTTTCTGTAAAAGAACTAATGGCATTAATGCGTCCCTACTTGGGTATTCTAGTTGGACAACAACCAGATACAATCGGCAAGTTCTTTTCATCTGTCATGGGAGTGGTTGGAAAGGGAAAGGTTTTGAAGAAATTTGGTAGGTCCGGTCAATGGGTCCTTGTGTTCTTTTTCCAGTTGTTTGTGTCCTGCCGAAGCTTACTTAGGCAAGCAATCAGCCTTATGCCCCCAGTTTTATCAAAGAAGATGTCTGCCGAGGTGGGGGATTACACAGGATATTCTGCATCTGAGTTGATGGAGAGGATTGACGAGATAGATATTGGTTTTTTCTCTTCAGTTGTTCAACCTTCTGCTTCCCTCCTTGTTGTTATGCAATTTATTTCAGACATATACCTTAAGTATGGCTCAGATGATTCTTTCCCTTTGATCTATATTTTTCAATCTATGGCTCTTCAGAGGCTCGTTGACTTGAATAGGCAGATTATATTGTTCAAGTATTTGCAAAAGAAGCATTATAGATCACGAATCAAGGCTCTGAAGGAAGAGGCAGCAGGACTTACCAATTTTATTATGGAAAACTTATCATGCATATATAAATCCCCAATTTTTGTTTCTGAGGATGTAACTTGTGAAGATGTCATTTCTCTGGATCCTCAAAGCAATGGGTGGAATCGAAGAATTTATGTTGCAAACAAAAATTCATTGCCAACAGCCATTTGGTCAAATCTTTGCAAAAATGTCGATATTTGGGGAAACCATGCTTCCAAGAAGCAGTTGAAAAAATTCTTCTCACATTTGCTTCACACTTCCCTTCACTGTGTAACAAGCAGTTTTCAAGAGTCAGCTGTGCAAGAAATTGATGAGTGTAAGCTGCTCAAGGGAGTCGTGTTGCCACAAATATCATCAGAACTTCTGAGTGATTCACTTTTGTATGAGCAAAAAGTAAGATGCTTTGGTTATGCACAAGTCTTTTTTATCACACTCTCACGCATGCAGACTCATAAGTAAACTAGCAAAGAATTGCATATTAATCTTTGCCATTGTTCGTTTCAGCTTAGTTCTGCTTTCTGTAAATTTCTTTAATTTGTTTCTTGTTTCATGCTCTAGTGTGGTACTTTGAGTAAGAAACAATTATATCTATAGGTATTCATTTCATACTGTTGTTTTAGTTTGCCCACAGGAATCTGGCCTCAATATTTTGCTGTGCTTTAGAGAAATCTGTGCTACCGTTATTTAGTAATATTCTGAGTACTGATGTCAATCTTCGGTCATCGCCCAATTGGCTTGAGTTTTTAAGTGCCCTTGACAACTCAGCACTGGTTGTTGATAAAAATAAAGAGGATCCAGTTGATTGTTCTGCGGTAGAAAAGTCAACCACTCGTTCATTTGACAAGCTTCCTGTAGATAGTAGCAGAGATGAAAAGGCCTTCCCTCTTACCCACAAAAGTTTGACAGATTGCCACCATTTGCTTAATCTCTTATGTTCAATGCCAGATTTAAATGCAAGATCATTTTCACATCTTGTGATTTGTATTTTCAACCTTGAACGGTACTCATCTCTCTGTTGGATACTACCTTATTATCTTCTTCTTCTTTTTGTGTGTGTGTGTGTGTGTAAAACTGTAGATAAAAGCATAAATTGTGTTATAGAGAATAGGGAAAGTTCAACTAGCTCTGAGGTAAGATTCCTCCAAAATATAGAAACTAAAGGCAAACAGATTGCCAAAGAGCTTTAAAATGAAAAAAAAAAATGCCAAAAAAAGAGTCCAATTTCTGTTAATATTATAAATGGAAACTCCCGGGTCATAAACACAATCATATGCCAAAACATACATATGTAGGACTGAGGAAAAAGTCTTTTCACTTTGATCAGTTGCTTCTATTCAAATAGCTCTTCGAGACTAGACCTATTACTGTTTTCAAATAATTTTACTTTGGCACTAAGAAGACATAAAATGAGTGCACCTATACTTATGTGTTATATCTTTAAAAAAAATAAAGAAATGAAAATTAATTGGATGAAAATACAAACCATCTCTCTTTACAAAAAATAATTTGTTTATGATACTGTCCTTGCTGATGAGAAAGAAATCCAAACAGCTGTGAACCTGTGTTAAAGATGTCTCCAAGGGTTTCTCTGCTGCATAATTTATGAAACATTTAACAGATTAATTCTCACATTCTGTCTGCTTAAACTGTGCAGGCTTCTTGTCAGTGCATTGCTATATATTCAGAGCACAGTGTACTGGGATTATGGTTGTGAGTATTTGAAATTATTTGTCTCTTGCCGGAAGGCCTTAAGGTATATATTAATGGGATTTTGTGAGAAGACAGACACTATCCGATCCTCGCCAAAATCTATTATATCCGAAAGTTCATTTCCTGTTTTATGGCTTTCGAAATCATTATCTGTGATTGTTGGCATTGAAGAGGCATTCTCAGCAGCAGAAAATAATGTTCTATTTAAATCTCTGATGTTTTCTTTAATGGATCATACATCATATGTCTTGTTGGGCATTGGAAAATGCCAAATTATACATGTTTTTTCCATTGATAAAGAAGCTGAGATGCCTTGTGAAGAGATCTCCAATTACAAAATTTGCCATGAAGAGAATCATTTGCCTACATCTTCAGAGTATGTAGATTACCCCAAGCTTGAGGCATTGAAATGTTTAACCTTTATGGCCGAGAATTTAAAAGAGCAGATGCAAAGTTCGCTTGTTTGTCTAAAGGATACCCCTTGCTGTGTTAACGTGGGATATGGTCTTACTTATGAGAACATTAATAGATTGTCTTCTGCAGTTTCTTGTTTTGGTGGATTTTTGTGGGGCCTCACATCTGTCATGGGCCAAACAGATGCAAAAGATAATAATGATCATAAAGAAAAAGTGTTGATGTGGAAAAGTGAGCATGCCTCTGAACTAAATTGTTGTATATGTTCTCTTGTGGAACTTGTTGATTATTTTGTAAACAAATTTCTTGTTGAGAATAATCCACTCTCCAAAAGCTTACATGATACGCAGAGTTTTGAAAAGCCAGTCATCAACTTGTGTGGTACAAAATATTTGTCACTTGAATGCTCAGTTTCTGAGGCTGATGCCTCAACTGGTACACAAATAGAATCTATAGCTGCAGCTACTTGCTCCACATCATCAGAAATTGATAATGTCTCCAAAAGTGCCAGTGATCTTGAAAGAATGTCAAACCCAGAAAGAGAAAACTCTGTTGCCAGTATTTTGGCTAGGGCTGATTCCCCTGAGCTACAGGGTCTGAATAAGCCTTTGTTGCAAAGCTTGGTAAAAGGTGATCACCCTGAAGTAGCTTTTTTACTGAGACAACTGTTAATTGTTTCCTCGTCTCTTTTGAGGTTATATTTGCAAAAGGATGATTCTTCCTTGCCTTCAAGTTTTGTTTCAACTTTCATTGAGATTTCACAAGTCTTGTTATTAGAATTCACAGAAATGGTTGTGGTCCCACAACAATCTGCTTTTCTTTTGTTAGATGGTGCTCTTAGCTATCTGAGAGAATTAGCAAGTTATTTTCCTTTCACTGATCCTACCTCATCTAGGAAAGTTTATACAAAATTGATACAGATCTCCATGAGGGCAATAGGCAAGACCATATTGTTGCAAGGAAAAAAGGCAACACTAACCTTTCATGAAAGACAGTCAAGTACCAAGACACTTCATAAAGGATCATTGGAAGCTTATTCTTCTACTGAACTGTACTGCTTCTGCTTGGATGAATTTAAAACTAAGCTGCGGATGTCATTCAAAGCGTATATAGAGAGGCAATCAGAGTTGCATCTTTTGTCTACAATACAGGCCATTGAGAGAGCTCTAGTTGGAGTACAGGAACGATGTACGATGATCTATGACATTAAAATAAGTAAAGATGAAGGGGAAATTTCATCACTTGTGGCAGCTGGCATTGATTGCTTTGACATGATTCTTGAATTTGTTTCAGGTAGTAAGAACATCTACTGAGGGCACACCGGCACATGCTAAACTTTTCATTTCATTGTTTAATTAATCGCAAATTACATCCTTTTATTAGTACCATTTTAGTGATACTTAAAGTTAGGTCATTAATACTATATTTTGATTCACTTTAGAAGATTTGTAATAAATATTAACTGAAAAAGTTTTTACTAAATACAACTCTGCACACTTTGGGTTATGAAAGTTATTTGTGCACAATATATGGAATAATTATAATTATGGGTCACATGCTGATGGGGATGTAGGATTAGGAATGTAAAATATGCCTTGCTGATGACAGAGTATGCTGGTAGTGAATTTATACAAAACATGCACCCAACCTAATTTTATTTATTATTGTCGTTTCCTTTTATTTTGTCCTAAAACAAAGCTGTCGAGACTTGGCTCCTCCTTAAATTCACTTGATTTGTTATTTCACCAGCCTAAATGCTAACTGATATATTATCTATGGCATTATATTTTGGGAATTGTAACAATACCTGTAGCTTTCATATTATGTTACCTACATTTCCTATGTATCCTTAAGTAAACCTAAGTTGACAAATACTTGGATTATAAGATTGACACTGATTATATTTGTTTGGTTGTTACTATTGTATCAATATATTGCATGTTTCATTAATGCAAAATGTTGAAAAGGAAAATGCAAACCTATTTATTGTTATTCTATGACTTTTTTTACCCTTTGTTAGGTCGGAAAGGCATGAAGCTGATTAAAAGATACTGTCAGAGCTTTGTAGCTGCTGTTTTCAACATCATTGTGCATTTACACAACCCTCATATTTTTTATGTTAACTTGACATCTGGAACAGTTGCCAGTAATCCTGATCCTGGGTCAGTCATTCTCATGTGTGTTGAAGTACTAGTTTCAGTTTCAAGGAAACATGCTCTTTTCTCAATGGATGTGTGGCATGTGGGAAACTTGTTACATATCCCTGCAGTACTCTTTCAGAATTTCCATCAGCTGAGAATTTCTAAAGCTTCTGGTCCGTCAGATTCATTGATGATTTCAGAAGAGCAAATCTCTCATCCAGTAGAGAGAGTGAATTTCTCCCATGTCGATCACCAGTTCTCAATTAACCTATTTGTTGCATGTTGTCAACTATTGTGTACCATCATTAGGCATCGGCCAAGGTATGTTTCATTTTTTATCTTTTAACTCATTGTGACCATAGTACTACTCCACATATTATTGAATTGATAGAGATGGCAAATTTGCGATGGAATAAATATTTGATTTATATTGATAGCATCTGTTTGCAATCTGTTGCCTTTTTATTGTAATCCCGGCATGTAGATGTTACTATGTATGATATTTAATCACTTGTGCATTCTGCTTGTTTTATAATTTTTCCAGTGGGTGCAAGCAATGTGTTGCCCATCTTGAAGCTTCTGTTGCTGTTCTTCTTAATTGCTTGGAGACAGTTTTAGATAATGATTCAATCGTGAATAAAGATTGCTTTTCTTGGGAAGTAGAAGAGGGGGTGAAATGTGCTTGTTTTCTTCGAAGAATTTATGAAGAGGTATGTGACATCCTTATGATTCTGTCTATACCTTCTGAAGATAAAGACTTGATTAACATCTCTTGCACTCCATGTCAGTTGATTTTTTCCTCCTCTCAGTTATTCCCTGCGTCCTGCCTTTTCAAAGCCGAATTTTATTTTATGCATAAAATGCTTTTACGCTCTTGCTTTCTGTTAATATTAATTTTGACAAAGAACAAAGGTAGCAGGATTTCAAGGGGGTGAAATTTCAAATATTGTCCATGTAATATTTTGTATACTTTAATATACCTTTGCCTATTTTAATATATTTGAATTTGATCCTGTTATTGATAAGGTCATCTTGCTTCCTTTTGTTGCAGTCTTCATGATTAGGCTAGTCATTTGCAGTGCTAAAATCGGATTTTGAAATAAATTCCAGTGCCTAAACTCACATTTGTCATGACATTAGAGATGTAGTTATCTATTTATTGAAATTAAACAGTTTTTGGTTGAAGAAGAAAAGGCTCTAAAAAAATTAATATATCTTGGCCTTTATATTTGATAGCTTATACATTTTATTTTCCTTTTGCTTACCCAGTTTATTTTTATAACCATGATGCAGATAAAACAGCAAAAAGATATATTTAGCCGGCAATGTTCTTTGTTTTTATCCAACTACATATGGGTTTATTCAGGATATGGTCCCAAAAGAATTGGCATCAGAAGGTTGTACATCAGTTTCGTTGTTTACTCATTTCTTTTTGCTATCATGTTTTACCGGTTGCAAGATTACACTTTCCATCACACAAAAGATCCCCCTTTTCCGTTTCTTACTTTCATTGAACTTTATCACTCTCAAAATACCTAGATCGACCCATCTATATGAAATCTCTCTTGCCCATATTTGAATTGAAGAACAATTAGAAAGTATCGATAGAGATAAAATTTGGTAGGCTGAGTGGTTAACTTCTTTAGAAAAGTGTAACCAGTGCTCATAACCATTAGCAATTATTAAATATTGCATCATTATTTGCAGAGAAGTAGATGAAGCTCTAAGACCAGGTGTCTATGCTTTAATAGATGCTTG
The DNA here is from genome assembly GCA_032173675.1 of Gastrolobium villosum. Classification (NCBI taxonomy): domain Eukaryota; kingdom Viridiplantae; phylum Streptophyta; class Magnoliopsida; order Fabales; family Fabaceae; genus Gastrolobium; species Gastrolobium villosum. Next base: position 81,032 of record JAVKPL010003727.1, read on the forward strand.
CTCAGTTGATGATCTTCAATATCTTCATACTGTTTTTGGAGGTAAGTAATCTTAACTCAAATCAGATTTTAGGAAAGGAATTAAAGAAAGAATCTAATTTCAATTTTATTTTTTATTTTTTTGTAGAGGGACCTTGCAGAAATACTCTGGCAAGTCTTCAACACGATTACAAACTCAATTTTAAATATGAAGGAAAAGTGTGATATTGAAATTTCGTTGATGGTAAATTTTTGTGCCCTCTCATTTTATTCCCACATAGAACTGATGTGTCAACTAATATTCACCGAAAGCCAACGCTGCTCTCATGGGGAACTTTGTTTATGCCGGTTTTATTTGTTGTTACTAAACTGGTCTTCAATCCCTCCCATTCGTAGAAGGCCATTTTTTTGTAGATGCCTGCATCATACTTGGTAGTATACCTATCGGTTGGGGTTTGGAAGAAACATCAAACTTAGGAACTATACTAGCCATTTAAATCACTAGGTTGAGCTGTAATTAGTTTAGTACTTAAGTAGATAATTGTTTATCTGATACTTGTATTTTTTTTATTTTTTATTTTTAATGTTAGGTTGAAGATAGCTTAAATTTAATGGTCTGAACTTTTTTTTGTTAATTAATCTGGAGTTTTTGTGACAATATGATGCTTATGCAATCGTTTTATTCACAACATTAGCAATTCAAATGTATAGAAATTGGCTCACTTTGGCTGGAGTGTTTGTCTTTGTTGCTGTTGCATAGTAGGAAATGACGTGTATATTGACAGCTGATTTCTTGAAGGCGACATATTGCCAAATATGATTGTCGTTCAATATCCAGGCTTTATCTTCATGACGACTTTCTTGTTTATGGGAAAGAACCCCCAATATTGGAATTATTTTCTTGCTTTTCGTATATAAAGTGATATAAGATAATTAGACTTGTACACTTAGAAAAAGCCAATTCCATGAATCACAAGACAATAAAGAGTTCGGAATGTGAATTAGATGACCTTTTGCTTACTCTGACTAACCCACAAGGCTTTACGTTTGCTTGTGAATGATCACATGAGTTTGTCTGTATTAGTTCTTTTTTTGTGTGCGCTCTACAAAAGGAGTATTGGAATCGGATTTGTTGAGGGGAGAACGAAATCACCCACTTATTTCCAAATGCCTGCTCAGTAAAGATTTATGACGATGACGTAAAACAAAATTTGTTTATAATTTTTGGATCAAATTGAAATTTCTTAATACTAAACTCCAACTCTCGCTCAAATGACATCTTCTATACGTGCAATAGTTGACCCCACATTTTGGTATATTGTTGATGATAACATCGTCATTCTTACGGAATATAATATACTAATAGATAATACTAATGTGGTGTGGTGGACATGGACAATAATGTTGTATATAATATGTTAGTTCTTGTGGAGATTCCCATTGTTTTATAAAATCCCCTGTGGGTAGAGCCTTTCCTTGCCATTGTATTCGTTGACTTGATTATTGTGAATCTCTTCTATAAAAACCTTTCTTCCCATTTTCTCAGGCATTCCAGTGATGGGCGACTATTATTATAGACCCAGGGCTGATGAATCTCGTACTTGGAACGTTGTTCTGATCTTGGCCGTGGCCTTGCTTCTTCTGAATGCACCAAAGTTCTTCTCAGGTGAACCAGAGGAAGAAGAAGAAGAAGAAGAGAGTGGTGGCTCACCTTTGGTCATACCATTTGTCATAGGTCTGATCGTGCTTGTGGTGTCATTTTGGGGAAGTTCAAGAAGAACTGCTTATGTCAAGCCACCATACTGTCGGTGTAACCATCCCTGCTCCTGTTCCTGGTAGTGTTTTGTTCAAGAGCTTGCTTCTGGATGATTGTGTTCTATGTTATACAAAAGTCCCAGGTCACTAAATAAGATATTGCATAGGAATAGGATGAGCTTGTAATTTATGATCTTGTTCCATTGCTTGATGTGAAAACTAAAAAAATAAGATTCAGTGTTATAAATGTATCACCAGACAGCAATTATGATTTTCTTATATATTATATTCTCATGGGTCAAGTTACATAATAATGTAAGCATGTTACATTTTGTATGATTGAGCTTTCTTGCATATTGCTGGATTAGAGCTGGAAGGAATGAAGTCTTAGTTTTTGATTGCAGATATTTTTATATACGGTCACAATTGTGTGATCACAGATTTGTCCTGGAGAATGCATTAATTGCATTCCATGAATATGCTAGAATTTATCCAGAGAAAGAAAGAGATAAGAGGTAAAAGGAGTAGGAAGATGGGAAAAGGGTGAGTTTATTTTATATTAGGTCATGGCACACCATCACCTTCACCTTCACCTTATTAGTGGCTCATTCGTCCATACCTTAGATTCATTATTTTCTATATAGCTATCTGATTCAGTGTAAAGCGGTATCAGCATTTAAGTGGATTAGACAAAACTGGCCGAAGTTTAATTCTAACCGGATTGGGGATTCCTTTGGAGGAAAAGTTGGACAGAGACATACAAATTAGGTCAGAATTGCAAATAGCGTTGTTTAATAGGTTTTCATTTCATTTTATTTTTTAACATAGTAGGTGCAATCGGTTGAGTAGGAAAAGGGTGAAAGTGACATGAAAGAAGAAAATCATAGGAAAAGGGTGAAAGTGACATGAAAGAAGAAAATCATACTTTTGATATCGACATTACGTTCATACCTTAAAAGATTTAAGTCGGTGTCAAAAAAAAAAATAATCGTAAAAAGTCAATTTAACTATAAACTCTTACAAATAATTATCATTGATATAAAACTTCACTAAAATATGCTCCATTTAATAAGAGTTTTTACTACAAAAGTTGTGTAAATCTGAATAGCATTCTAAATAATTGAGTAAACCAAACAGGTTTGTTTATAAAATTGTTTTTTCTTCAATATTAGAAATTACAATAACATCTCTTTAAATTTTCTTTAGATAAAATTATCTTTGTATGTCTGTTTCTCACATACATAGCACTATTTGTACACTAGGTTATACACAAACAACTTCACAAAGATGAAGAATACAATAATAGGGAAATAAGTGTTTCGTAAAATTACAGAAAAGAAATCAATGATATTATTCAATCTTAAGATAAATAAGCCTAATTTATCCTATATCAATTTTTGTTTTGATACTAGGCTCCACCATATTTCGGGTTAAGCCATAACTGGGTGAGGCTAAAAGGAATTTCCACTAAGGGGCAGGAGGAAAGGGGAGAGGAGATTGTTCCATCAGGAGTATTGAAATCACAACATAAACTTGTAAGGATTTGTTTTAACCAAGCTAAGTTGGCTGGGCTATCCAATATCATTTCTTATGGTTATTTCATGGGATAACCTTTTTTTTTTTTTTTTGTATAACCTGGATATATCCCTATTCAATCTCCTCCGGTCATCTTGTCCTCAGAGTACGGCCCTGAAGACTGCCCCTAATTGGAATAGCGGGTGCATTGAGCTTTGCTACCGGAAGAAGGATGAGACTAATCCTCCATTCGAGGAGGAAGACACATTCTCTAGCCCCAAAGATTTTCCAAGAATTTACTTGAGGTAGGATTTGAACCCCTGACTCAAGCAAACCCTTGAGAGCTCAGTTGCCAAGTGAGCTACCCTCCGGAGTTTCGTGGGATAACCTTTTAACTGTTGAAGCAACACTCATTATAGGCATTTATATTCTGACCAGCAAGTCAAAATCAATTAATTAAAACTTGAAAAATAAGTAACACTGACTCCTCCTTCTGATATGTCACACCATACCATTAACCCTTTTAATGAAGGAAAAATCCAATCACTCTTTGTTTAGCATGTTATACATGCTAAACACTAGCTCAGATGTTTTGACTTCTCATTTATTTATCAATCATTTGAGAATCATAGAATAAACAACTAAGTTCCAGAAATTGGTCACCGACCAAATCAGGCATTCACTAAACTACTTAGTTTTCCTATAAATAAAACTATCCTTCATGCTTCTTAGTTCTGAATTCTGATACTCATCAAGTTCAATGGCTTATGATAGAAGCACAGTCTCTTCTCTTTTGGATGGGCTCACTTTGAATCCCCTGCCATATCCTGTGTTGCTATTCATAGCAGTAATCTTAATCTTCCTTTGCATTTCATGGTTCTTCAAAGGCATTTTATGGTACTTTGCCTTTAAAGAAGTGGTTGAAACTGCTGAAGAACTATTGGGTTGGATACTATATGTCACCCCAGTGGTGCTAATACTCATAATTCGTTGGTTATCATCAATGGAGAATTGAGATTGATTCTCTGGTTGGTCGCCATGGGAGAGGCAGCACATGAGAACCCTCCAAAGCCCATCTGAAGGGTGTGACTGCTTTGAATGTGGTGTTGCTGATATTGGTGCAATTTCAATCCATCTTTCTTGATAGCTGGTTTGTTTGACTTAGAATCTTATTTTAGATGTTTCTTCTTTCTTTTTTTTCTTCTATAGGTTTGTTTTATGTTTATATGTTTGTGACTTTTAGTTCCGTAATACAAATCCTGTTATTATTGTAAGTATATAGATGAAAAGAAGATGGTGCTGTATAAATTGAATGGTGTTTAAGGTGCTTCTGACGTGTGTATTTCCTTCTAAATGACTGCAAATATGAAAATGCGTAAAGTAATATCTCAGCTAAGAGCTTAAGCTTGTAAATGATGGATTTTCAATGCATTTATATAATATTTTTCTGACACACCCTCACGTAAGAACACTCTAAGCTTAAAGCATTCATATTATATAGGCCCATTTTATTTTATTTTTCTATCTTGTGCCGCAAAAGATAGAAAAATATTTCCATTTATTCAGCACAATTCATCAAATGTTTTTAGAAGATATCAAAAATTAGATTATAATGCATTTTCTACTACACTTTGAGCTAATTAAGTATAAAAAGTGGGATAGACATCTTTTATGTAGATTTGAAGTTAACATTAGCCAATTTCATTATATATGAAGTTTAACCCGAGAGGGTGCAGTTAGCTACTCACAATTTTTAATAAACAACAACACAAAAATGAAAGCAAAAACAACCAATTGAATTTCTATGTAGCTAAAACTCTCTCACACTCGGAAATATCTTCAGTACTACAGGAGTACTGAAAATATAATATATATTTTTTACCATTTTACCCTTCCTTGTAAGGTCATTTTTCGCAAAACCATCATCCTTTTCTATTTTTTAGTAAAGTAGTACATACTTCGGTAGCACCAAAGATGTGCTCCTCACATCCATTATATATGAGCGATGCAGTTAGCTACTCAAGTATAACTCCATCTAAATTTTTATCACGTTCAAGTTTTGCACAAGTGAAAGGACAAAATAGAATATCAGCAAATAATTCAGTAACATATATATGAACTACATGTGATTGATGTGAACAAGAACATAAAAATTTCCAACAAAAAGCAGAAACACAGGCTTATGCTTATGTAGTGATAACTTAGGATTATTCTGTCTCCTTTTCTCACACATAGAATGAAATGAGGATTGATAAGAAAGCAATAGCAGCAGCAAGATGGCTACTGAGCCTTGAAGCCCATGTAATGGGAGAGCCATAACAAGCTACTGACAATGCCAAATATCAAAAACAAATGAAGAGTTGGGGAAAAAGAAACATTGGCCATCGTCTGGTTCCATTCTGCATTCCTTTTCTTGGGGTAAAACCACCACCACATTTTTTCCTCTTTCTTTGACACTCAGAAACACATTACATTGCAGAAACAGACTGGTTGTGGGGTTTATATATTCTATGAGCTGATGAGGTTCACTTGCTTGTGATATATCACGTTGCCTTTGGCATATATTCTTTGAGTGTAACTTTCTGTACCAGTGAGAGTTTTTTTTTTTTTTTGTTCTTGAGTGACAAGGTTTGTTTTCAATTCATTAAACATTTATTTCAACACATTTCAAGGCCCAAAAAACAACCTTTCAGATGAAGTCTCTGAAAGCAAAACTGTTTGTAGGTTTTTTAGTCCAAGAGAATCTCTTCGGAAGTATATTTATGGAAATAATAGTTTTCATTGTTATAACGAGATAAATTATATTTTCTACACACACATAAAAATATACAGGATCCATATTTTAATGTTCTCTCTTTTCATTACATGACTTCACACATTTTTATGTGTGTAGGAGATATAATTAATCTCCTATAATATAAAAAAAAAAAATTATTTGCATAAATATGCTTCCTAATAGCCGATGAGATTCTCCTGGACTGGGTAGTTATGTTGAAAAAACCTACAAACATTTTTGCTTTCAGAGACTTCATTTGAAAGGTTGGTTTTTGCTTTTTGGGCCTTGAAGTGTTGAAGTGTGTTGAAATGTTTAATGAAAAAAAAAATAACACAACTTTTGCAGAAAAAAAAAAATCTGGAGAAAAAAAAATTAACAGAAGACTCATTGCCAATTTATATAATTCAAATTCATTTGTTTTTTAAAAAATAAAAATAAAAGAAATTATTACACACATTTTGATATATTGTAGGAGAAAAATTCTCCTATAACATGAAAATTCTCAATAATGTATCGAATTTTAATATTGTTTTTAAATTAGTTTGAAAAGCCTATCTTTTTTTTTTTACAAAGACCAAAATACGAAATTAAAATTTGGTCATATAATGCGCAACAATATATATCATGCTTGTGTCTCTGATCGATAGGTACATTTTTTATTATTATTAAATCCTAATCTATTTTCTCTTCAACATACTTGTGCCATTTTTTGGCCTGCCTGACCTCATTTACGACCATCGAAGAGAGTATAACAATATGTTATACTTATCCATAAGACTTTCCACCCAAAAAAAAAAGGCCAATAACATTCCCTTGTACCCATAACCCACCAAATTGGTTTCATATTGGGCACGACCATCCCAAAAGACTTGAATTTTAGTTAATGATTTGAAATATATTACTTACAAAGTCGTCTTCGAGGTGCTGGCATTAGTTTTATTGTTAACAAATAATTTCAAAATTCAAGAATCTAACCACCATAGTTGGCTCATTAGCTGCTTTGATTGTGGTACGCATTTATGCTCAACACTGCCTGCTGTTAACCGTAGATGATCATTTAAATCAATGGCTAAAAACTAACTATAAAATTTATTATTCTTACATGTAAATTGATCGTGTCCCACCATTAACATGTTATGTTTGTTCCCTATAATCAAGGAACACTCACCAGCTTTTTGACTATATAATTTTATTTCCCTTATATGCTTTAATATCCATGGGACCATTCTCCTGTTGTCACGTGGTTTAACTAATAAATAGCACAATCTAGGAGACAATGACCATATTGCCACATTTTTTTAATATAATATACTTGAATGTCACAGAGTCAAAAAAAATTTCCAAACTGCCACAGCACCATAGTCACTTACTATGGACAGGACACATGTCACTTCCCCAGTGGCTAGAAGGCCTGTTGCACCAAAGTAGCTGACTACCTCAGCTACTTTGGGTTGAATGAGTTATGTGTCTAGCCACTGGGGACGTGACACGTGTCCAGCTTTAGCTGACTATATAATTTTATTTCCCAGTTTGGAAAAAAAAATTACTCCGTGCTTTAATTCCAGGTATATTATATTGCTGTCACGTGGTTTCAATAAATCCACAATCTAGAGTCCAGAAAAGATAGAGTGATTGGCATGATCCTTTGGGAGAGTTTATGGTGAAGGGATTTACATACCTACACATTAGCCACACTGGTCAGCTTAAAGATTTTCCAACTGCAATTTCTATTTTTTACAAGAAAGGGAACATTAACAATTAAACCTGCCAAGCTTTTCACGACAAGGAAAAGTTTATGATTAAATTATGTGGTATTTAAACCTACTTAGACTAAATTCCTAGTCAGGAAAAGAGAACAGATGTGACTTTTTTTTTTGGACAGAAATAACTTATACCTCAAGATAACAGAAACTTCAAAGTGGCTTGCTTCTAAAGGCATAAGCACTTTTCTAAAATTGTGTGCTTTCTCATTCATTAGGCTTTCTGCTGGCAGCTACACTACTTGATGAGCTATCCTGAACGCTTTGAGATGAAGAACACCTACCAAACGAACTCCCTTCTGTGCAAATGCTTTCCTTCCTTGACAACTTGCTAGATTTTCTTTGTCCGGATGATAAATCCTGTAAAAACCAAACACGCAAACACCACTTGAATCCAATACCTCTTCTATCACAGCTATTGGTTACAAGATTTCCTCGAAAAAACAACACTAACCTGATCTGCCGAAGACCCGGGAGTCTTCAACTCGAGGTCTGTAGTGACATCATTAGAATCCTCACCTTTTCCAGCCTTGCTCTCCCTGGATGATTTGTTTTTAGAGTCTTGTTTCCCTGACACATGGGACTGGGACCGACTACCCGGATGAAGTGGTGGGGATACATACTGGGTGGATTGCTGTTCAACAAGGGTATTGGGCGCTAAATAAGGAACAAATGTTGAACATGGGTTAGGGATGACTGCAGGATGTTGATTAGCAAAGTAGGGGTATGGCTGCATGGGAATCGGACCAGGAGGTACTGGCATTGGCACTGGATACGGATATGATGGTGGAGCCATCATAACTGAATGATCCATTGCAGTCCATGGATACATAGTTCTGATTTGCTGCTGATACTGATTATTCAAGTTCTCAATATCTGATTTAAGAGAAGCTTTCTCTTCTCTGAGATCATTTTTCTCCTGAGCCAACTGAAAATTGATTAAAACAAAATATTTCCTTTATTATTTTATATCCCTAGAGCATCAAGGTGATTCATCAAAGCCAGGAGATATAATATTACCTCACGAGATTCTTCATTTAGCGTAGCATATTCATCTTTGAGTTTACTAACTTGTGAAGTAAGGTCCTTTAGCAATTGAATTGTATCACCTATAATGGTTGCTTTGTCATTTTTTGGCCTATCAGGGTCTGCATTTCAGAGCCACCACAGGCACAGAGTGATTAAAGAGAAGTGTTGTTTTATCAGTTCTTAGTATCAAATGACTAACACGTGAACCAATTCTAGAGAAGAAACAGGCAACAATTTGTTTGATACAAATTATCAGGTTATGTAACTAAAGTAACCTCTGCTACATGTAGTTGAAAATAATTAAAACTCTAACCAGGTTACTTCAAAAACTAGAGTCACTGACATTATATAAATATGATAGTCCAAAGAAATCTTTTTTTCAAACTGACACAACTGAAGCATTAATGTACTTTATGGACAGACCAGTACTTTGGCCAAGGTAGACCAAAACACCTACATTCAAAATATTAGATAATTCATACATATCATTCACCCCTAGCTCTAAAATACTACTTGTGCAAAATGGTTCACAATCCATATAATACATCAACCAAAATCATGAAATTTAAAGCTTTGCCCAACTTACCCTCTCGGGATGTGTGTGTGTGTGGGGGTGGGGGGGGGGGGGGGATATTTAAAGAAAAAAGGGGGAGAATTTCAAAATAATTGAGAATGAAATAACAAAATCCAAATTAATGCTAAAACTTGTATAACAATAACAAAAATGCGGGTACTTCTAGTTACAATGCTTCAGTTATTAATACATTATTTAATGAAGGAGAACCTTGAAGTTGTATATCATCAGAAAGTCAGGAAAACAATATAATATATCAGGAACCCGTGACATTTTTCAGCAGTCTACTCAATTTTTCCCAATGTGAAAGAGTGAAATTTTATTTACCTAGGATGTTACCCAGCTCTACAAACTGTTCATTAAGTCGATCCCTCCTTAATTTTTCTCGATCAGCCTTTTGAGTCTTTCTTGCAGTTGTACAATCCATTGGTTCAACTTCAGACCTTTTGGCAGAAGATACATAAGTTCCAAAAAGCAGAATAATTTAATCATGATTTCGGTTTTGGAGACTGAGAAAAACCAAAATCATCAAAATAAAGAAAGTAATTTACTTCAAGCAGTAATCTTTGTCATGTCCAAGAGCCAAGACTTAAAAATTTGTTCCAACACTTACTTTAGATGAAGATACTTAGTCTCACAGATTTATAACCTAAATTCTCAGTAACTAGGTCTGGTAGCATTATATGAAGTAAAAATCCCATAGAAGCTTTTTCTTTTTCTCCATTTGTTTCAATGTTTGTGTTGTCCAGTTCTTAGATTTAAGGGGGTAATAGGGTCATAGGAACATGTCAATATAGATATAGCCTATTACAGCTTAGAGACATATAAATTTTCTAATGAAAAGATAAACCATTGAAGTTATCATCATGCAGTCCAACGACAAGCTTGCTTTAATTTTTCTAACTCATAAGTAACCTAATACAATTCCCAACACGAATATCATATATCATTGATCACTTATCATCAAAGCACGTTCATGTAGTTACTTTACAGCTTCTAAATTTCTCAAAATGTATAATCAATTAACTACACAACACCAAGCTAGGATTAAACACATTAGCAATTCTATTAGAAAGGGCAAAAGTCATAAACTTATAAGGAATCAAAGTAATTTTGGGGCTTCAACTCTCAAGGGTATTAGGAGATAAAGCTCAGATTTTTAAATGAAGGGAATAACCAAAATTAACGAGGAGTTAAGATTCAAACTAAAGGAAAAGGTAGCATAGAAACAAGACCAAACCCATGTCAATTAAACGAGAAAGATGGGAAATTTGAAGGAGACAAAATAGCAAGACAGTGATTTGTACCCAGAATTTGGTTGAAAACAAAATCGAGTGTTTGGAAGAAATTCAGAGAAAGGTAAATGAAGAATGTTAAATGGTGAATGAACATCAAAGATGGAGGAACACAACGATAAGTGTTGGTGATAGATTTTTACCTCGTTATCTAAAGTCGATGCTTATCTTCAATTTCTGCACGTTGGGAATTCCCGTGTTCTGTTCTTTTATAAATCAATGATGGCTTCAAAGAAAGAAAGGTAAAGTGAAAACGATGTGTTATACGCCTCGTCGTTTTGTTTCATAAAAAACGACGGATTCCAGCCATTGTACTGTTTTCCCCTATTATCTCTTTCCTGTAAAAAAAAAGGCCTCGAATTGATTCCTGAGCATTTTTTATTTTGGAAAAGTTTATATTATTATGTTAATAGAATTACAAAACAGAGTACAAAAACACATTCAATCAAATGAACTTTTTTTTAGACTTGTAGGTTGGCATCGCTGCAATAGTTGACTTATCACACAATTATAAAAGGATTTATTGATATCATCTCATAAAGATAAATTTGTATGCTCTATTATTTGAAAAAAAAAATATATATGGCTCAGTCATCGAATGATATATAGAATAAAAAATTATGGGTTTTATGTTTATTATCTTGTCAGAAAAGTGATTATGTAATGTTATAGAGATTCATTTTGCATGCCATATTTTTTCTTTTTTTTTGTTTTAAAATGTGTAGGCCCCACAAAATATTTGTGTGGTGGGAAAGTTTGTTATGTTATATTAAAAGAGGAAATGAAAACCCAAAAATTATTATATGTAATATAAGAGTAGTTTTTCCCAATTATAAATAATATCCTTTTCAGATATGATTGTTTTTTATTCAAATAGAACAATATATATTTAGATACATATATAAGAAGGAAAATATTTATACTACCTCATTTTTTCACTATCATATGTTACTATCTACTATTATTATTACATATTCCAGGAAATACATAACTATAATGGATCGAAATATATGGTAATAAAAAAATAATATAGTATGAATATCCTCATTTCCTATCTCTCTTTATATATATATATATGTGTGGGGAGAGATCATTTGAGTAAGATTTATAAGTCTTACTCCTCATCCTAACCGTTGAGTTCCGTCCATCCAATGGTTATAATTTAGGAAGTTATATTAATTAATTAATTATTAATTACATTATAAATGACAACCATTGATTCCGTCAATCAACGACTGAGATGAGGAGTAAACTTAAAAATCTTACTCTGAAGTCAAAAGAACCCTCCCCTGTATATATAAGGAGTAAGTCAAAATTAGAGTAAGACTTATAAATCTTACTCCTGCTTTTGGAGTAAGACTTACAAATCTTATTTCACATCTCAATCGTTAATTTCCGTTTATCTAAGAATTATCTATACCAATTAATTAATTATTAATTTCAAATAAATAATAACCGTTGGATGGAATACAAGTCTTTCTCTCCATCTTATTCGTTGATTTTCGCCCATTTTATTCGTTGATTTTCGCCCATTTTATTCGTTGATTTTCGCTAATCTAACGGTTATAGTTTAGAAAGTTATACTCTACAAATGACAATCATTGTTTTCCGTCCATCAATGGATGAGATGGGGAGTAAGTCTTCTAAGTCTTACTCTAGAACCAAAACAACCCTCATATATATATATATATATATATATATATATATATATATATATATAGCTAATCTAACGGAACCAAAACAACCCTCATATATATATATATATAGGGAAAAGTACTTCTCCAGTCACTAGAGATAAAGTTATCTTCAGTGAGCTCAAAACGACGTCGTTTTGGGGTTATAAGATAAAAAATTATAATTATAAAGACTAATATAACCCCGCAATATATTATAATTACAAAAACACCTTGATTTCCGCCCCAAGACGACGTCGTTTTGAGCTCACCGAAGATTACTTATCACCATTGACTGGAGAAATCCTTTACCTATATATGTGTGTGTGTGTGTGTGGATTTACATTTCTGCAGCTGTTGTACGTGCAGCAATCAAATACTTGCCATATATATACTTGAAAGCATTAAATGCAGGGAATCATAACCATACAAAGAATGAAAATATTAAATGCGGGGAATCATAAATTCATAAGCATATACCTATCGTTGTTCAGTTGTTGTATGTAAAGCGGCTGCTAAAATAATTTTACCGTATATATATATGGGGTTTGCATTCATCATTTAACATGACACAAAAAAGTTTCCTACACACACAATATTTTGTGGGGCCCGTACATTTTGAAGTAAAAAAAACTAAGGCACGCAAAACGAATCTCTACAACATTACACAATCACTTTCCTACAAAATCACTCTTATAAAACCCCTTATATATATATAGGAACGGGATTTTTTTATAATGATGTCAAACTTTAAAATTTGACATCAAATACTAATTGTTGATTCTCATCAATCAACGGTTATCATTTATTATGAATCAAATTTATTAATTAACTGTTGGGAAAAATATTTCTGCAGGTAATGCAGATAAGTTAATTGCATTTATTCCCAAAATGACGTTGTTTTGATATTAAAATCTTAAAAAATTACAAATATAAAGATTATTATATCCCTGAAATGAATTAAAATTACAAAAACACCATGATTTCCGCCCCAAAATGACGTCGTATTGGACTTACTGCATATAACTTATCTGCAGTAACTGAAGAAAAAGCGAACCATTAACTATTAATTCATAATAAATAATAACCGTTGATTGACGGAATTCAACATTTAGGATTTGATGTCAAATTTCAAAGTTTGATACCGGTATCAAAGGAACTTGTTCTTATATATATAGGATATATTTTTCTTATGTTGTAGTAAGAAAGTTATCTTATATTGTAGAAATAAAAGTATAAGTGAGACCCACATGTAAGAGGAGAGAAAAAAAGAGAGTGGTGAGACCCAACTTTTTTTTGTGTGTGTAGAAAAATTGTTTAACTCATGCAAAATGAGATAAACATAACCTTATATATATATATATATATATATATATATATATATATATATATATATATATATATATAGTGAGTGTACAGAGACTGGATACTAAATTTGGTCCAGTGCACTAAGTTCTCCCGCGAGAACACACTTGTAGTAAATATTATAACTATATTTTCTCAGGAGAACACCATTACAATATTTAGTGCACTAAATTATCGCGAAAAAGCTTAATGCTCTCGACAGTCCAGTGACTGAATTTTTTATTTTTTTTCCTATACATATATTGTCATAAAATACTTTCATATGAATCACATTTGCGCTGTACGGGAGAGTTGTTCACATAAAACTCAATCTGTCAAATGAGCTACGTATCATCCTTAATCAGCGTATAATTTGATTATACGTGAAATTTAAATATTTGCAATGCACTTATTACAAAAAATACTATTTTTTTATAATAAATTCTTGGAATAGGTTTGATTTTATTTCCAAAATTTGTGCTCAATAAGTATTGAGCCAAAATTTTAATCCTAGAAAGTCTAGCAGACTAAATAAAATATATGTCTTTAAATATTTAGGTCCGAAAAATTAATTATCATATACATAATTGATGGGATGAAAATAAAAGAATTAAACAAACAAACAGATAAAGACTATGCCACCATTAAGAATCTTAGACAAAGATCACACCATCATTTGGATTAAAAAATAAACCACAATTGAGATTAAATAATCATCCTCTTTATTAATAAAGAACACCCTTACCTCCTCCAAAGTCCCAATAGGTATTTGCCTTACCATTAAAAAATAAAGAAAACGAGATTTTAAAATAAGCTTTGGAAAGAATTCGTTAAAACTCAATTTTCATTATTAAATCTATCTCCTCTAACTCATAAGTCCTCCTCCTTATTTATAAGTAAAATTTAAAGCATTAAATAAATGCACAAACAAATAAACTAATAACCATCATTTTTTTTATTTTTTTATTTTAGATAAAATGTTTAAGCGGCTTTAGATACCTGTATCCCACTAAGGCCGGAAAAGACCTCAAACCTCTTGAGAATTTGTGGGAAGAATTACATATCACTTACCAACAAAGTCCTCAATTCGACTAGCAGAATTCGAATTCACATCCTTGTGGGATAGGCCAAACACTTTGCCAATTGTGGCTATCTTTGTTGGCTCCAACATTTGATTTCTGAAATTTAGTAAATAATTAATAACACTTAATTTAACTAAATAATCAATAAATCTAACATTAACGATGATTCTCCTACACCTGAGATGACTGAGAAATAATCAATAATTTAATATCTATTGTCAAATTAAGTGCTATAAGTTTGACTTTGTTGACCTTGCCTATTATAAAAAACTAAAAGCCTAACACGGATTGTAAGACCTTCCTAAGTTGCAAATTAAAATTTATAGGCCAAAACCAAACTAAAATATAAAAGATAAAATTTCTTATTCACATAAATCACACGAAATAATATTTTCATTAACAACACATGAAAATATTTATAAAGATCACATGAAATTCCACACACACATATATATATATACATACATATATTTTGCACTTTCATATTTTAAATTTAAAATAAATATTTATTTTTTATTAAAATAACATCAATCATATTACTTTAAAAATTAGTGTTACAAATCATGATCTTAGAATATGTCTTTAAATGAACAATATATATCATAAATATATTATATTATTAAAAAAATTAAAAGACAAGCCCGCAGGTTTTTAAGTTAGAATTTTTAAAGTAGGTCTATGTCTTAATTTATAAATATATTTTTCTAAAAATTTATGTCTACTCAAAATAGAGCACACCAGATCTAGGTTAGGGTATTTGGTACACAGTATAGGATAAGACATAATAGTATAAGGCCTGATTATATAAGACCTGATTAAATCTTAATACTATCTAATGTTTGACATGATATTGTATAAGATAATATATTATATAAGATAATATTATCCAATATTTGGTATGCAATGTATAATACTAGGGGAAATACATCCATCATGTTGTAGAAACCAAAATTTTTATCATGTTAGGAAAAAGACAAACCAATACATGGAATAAAGTATCCCATCACTATTTTTAATACTATATATACCTTGTCTTTTTCTTAGCATGACAACAAAATGATTCCTACAACATGAGGGATATAATCCCCTAATACTGATAGGATAAAAATAAATATTTTTGACAAAAATAACTTTTAATAATGAATTTATATATATCAGATAATATTAATGTTTATAGAAATATGTTGACCAGTGTGTCCAAAAATATATTAATTTTTATAAAATAAAAATCTCCAATATTTCAAAAAATTATACATTGAAAAATTATTTTTTATTATAATATATAATATTAAAATAATATATTAATTCTTGATAATTGCATTGGTTAATAGATCAATCTCTTATCATGTGCAAAGAAAAATACATCAATATCTTATCAAGTCTAATCCTACTCTCTTAGACCTGATCAAACAATTCTGCTGTATAAACTTAGAGTTCGCTTTTTATGCAGAGCCCGATACGACGTCGTTTTTTGGCGGAAATCATGATGTTTTTATAATTTTAATTTATTTCAGGGTTATAATAGTCTTTATATTTATAATTTTTTATGATTTCAATACCAAAACGACGACGTTTTGGGAATAAATGCAGATAATTTATCTGCATTAACTTCAGATTTTTTTTTTCCATAAACTTATATTATACAATCATCACACCAAATAAAAAAACTAAAAATATGTTTATCGAACAAAAAAAAACTAAAAATATGATAAGCCCAAACACGCCTCACATCCAATAAAACTACCAGGGTGTGTCTGGTTGGAGGATTTTTTTGAGATGCATAGACATTTGAGAAGTGGAAATATTGAGTGCCCCTGTTTGGTTAAAGCGTTTTGAAGATATGCCTGCATAAACAGAAAAGCCAACTTAACCATTTGCATGTCTATCTGATGAAAATAGTCGGCGAAATTTTCCCATTTGCGATGTGGTATTGCATGTTATCTAGCTAAATCATCACAATGGGCAAGAATCAGAAGACGAGCCTACCCTCCTATTAGCGCGCGAAGGTGAAAATATCAGCTAACCACAAGGTCACGAGTTTGATTCTCACCGCCCCCACTTTGGATTTAAGAAAAGCACAAGGCTCTTGCGTGAGACGGTGTGTTAGAGAATATAATATAAATAATTGAAAAGACCCTCACCCAACACCTTAAGGTTTTGGATTGAATCGGTTATTTACATGGTATCAGAGTCTTGTGTCCCGGATTCGATCCTCGCCGCCCCCCACTTTCTTTAAAGTGGAATTTCTTTGTTTGCATAGGTAGGTGAACCTGTGCATTGTCCACCCTTAAAGCCCGATGAGCTCTCGTGTGAGGGGGCATGTTTATATATGTCTGGCTTTGATGGTTTTTTGCAGTCAAAGAGTGTGTTTTTCATTTGCAACATGGTGCTAGATATTAATTTCTTAAAGTGCATGTAGGTCTTTGAATGTGATCGTTAATTAAGTTGTGATTCTAGTTACCCTTCATTTTGATTTCCGGAAACCGATGATCAAAAGATTGTGGGATGGAAAGAATGCTAAGGATGAACTTGAAGTAATGGAAAGGGATGTTAAGGATGAAAATAAAAAGGAAGATGATGGGAAAGGTGGATTCCTTTTTTTTAAATTTTTTTTAACCAAATAACTTTATAAAAGATGCATGACTTTATAAAAGTTACATAATTGTCTCATTTAATTTTTTTCAACCAAATAACTTTTTTTCTTATATTTTTCTATCGAAATCACTTTCCTACTGTTTCAATATGAATATCATTTCTTATTATTCATAAAATTTCTCGTGAACTAAACTAACTAAAAAGTGACAAATCAGACATGACATAGTAATATGGTATAAATCAAAACGACATCATCTTATTGATATCAGTTCCCTGAACTTGCACCTTCCCGTACACACAAACACCCCATTACAAGTCAAACCTTTGATTTTGAGCATTCCTACAAGTTTATTTTGGAATTGTGATACCCCTAACCCTAGAGATACTTCCCACTCATGGCCTCCGTCAGCAGCTTTTGGTTTTTCTCTCTCGCTCTTCTCCTCATCGCTTCCCCTCTCCTCCAAGGTCTGCTCCCCCAAATCCCTAGATCTAGATCCGTTTTAGCTACGATCCGTTCTTCCGTGCACATGTTATAATTGCCATGATTTGTTGTTGGATTCATGAAAGAGATTCCATTTTTACCTACCCAATTGCTCCCTTTCCAACTTCCTTTTGGGTTTTGATCTGCTTTATAACTCTTGTTAAATCTTGAATCTTTTTGGGTTGGGACCATAAGTGTTGTTCGATTTCCTACACAGCACTACCACTTTGAAGTTAGAGAGAATGCGAAGATAACACTTTTAATGTTGGCCATTGTATAATCAGGCACTTGCTTTTAAAGTTTAGTTTTTTTTTTTTGTTTTTTTGTTTTTTTAATTTCGGCTGGGTGAAGGGATGTATTTGGAACCATTTGTTGAAAGCATTCAGTCGCATTAGATAATTTCAATAATGAATTTTTAAAATAGATTTCAAATTGATTCCGGATTTCAGTGGTTCCAAATAACTGATTTAGAGTCACCTAAAGATGCTATGCGACTGAATAAATGCATGTTTATCTGGATTTGTTCATTTTACTCTAAATTATATGTTAAAGATGCATGCATGTTGAATCAGCACCTTTTGCTGGCAACTTGGTTCAACTTATCTCTTACTCTTTGTTATTATTATTTTATTTGCCACATTGGATCTCACAAATTACTTGAAAAATATGTTTACATGCATTTTGTGCATCACCATGATTAAATGTTGTTCTTTCTATTCGCTAGTTGCTAGGTGCCAGTCAGACTCAGATGAAGCTGTGGAGACCACTGAAGAAGCAACTGATATTGGCATCGTTGGTGATGATGCCCAAGACTTTGGTGATGAGACCTTCACTTCTGCTTCAGGAATTGATACAATATCTGTATTTCCAAAAAATAGCGCAAGATGTAAGTATGATTTTGTCTAGTGCACGAAAATATGGTTTATGATGTATTCATTTGTTTTGTTTGACAGTGGGTTAATTTTGTTTGTTCATATGAATATGATGCAGTGGTAACAGCTGGAGAAGAGACTGAGCTGCTCGTCGGTGTGAAAAATGATGGTAATTCAATCAAATTTGATACTCGTGGGCCTATTCAGCGTTGCAGTTTCATGCTTTCTAGTTTATTAACTGTTTTTCTTGTCACTGTTTAATAGTTGTCTTTCATCTGTGTCTTATAACACCCATTTAAAATTCAACATATCTTAATTTTTGTGGTTCTGCTATATTATTGTCTTACTGGTGTTGGGCTGAGCATGGAGAAAAAAAATAGAGGCGTCTATCCATTAGAATATTAGCTGATTTTGTGCACTGTATGGGCTGAAAACAGGGGAATCAAGCATGAATGTTGTTGCAATCAAGGCTAGTGTTCACCTTCCCTTTGATCATCGTATGCTCGTTCAGAATCTTACTGCTCAGGTAATAGTTGGTTACGTAATATCCAATTAAACTTAGCTATTTATCCGTGTTAAAGAAATATACTGCCCATATTACTTTAAATGATTATTTATGCTTGTTACCTTGTAATCAATCTTAAATTTCTAAATGATAAGATAGATGAAGAACCTCTAGTATATACAACCAATATTGGGAATATGTTAATTATTTTTTCTAAAAACGAGATTTTCAAATACCCCTGAAAATAGTTTTGGTAGCAAAATCTAAAGTGTTTATGTTGTTTGGGTGCACAAAAGTTTGAAGATAACACGTACTGGTTTTTTTTCCCCTTGTAAGACTATGTTTTAGAACACTAGAACTGCTAATTCTCATATGACGAGGATTGTTTTATTTGCCATCTGTTATGTGCGAATTTCATTTCTTTGACATGCTTCTTCTGTGTGCAAAAAGGAGGTCTGAGGATGTATTGATGAGAATTTTCATTTCCTTTGATGTTGTTAAGTTAGATGATGCCCAACCATCTAAAGTAGTTCTCCAAGTCCTTTTGGGAACATTGAATTTGAACCATTTACTTTGGAAAATTATGGTTAATAAGTTATTGTACATGCATTTGCCATTTCTTGTGAAGTAAATAGGATTCTGTGAAATTTTGTCAGTATCACTATTCTGATCCAGCTGATGTTATTGCATAATTAATTTAAATGCAATCTTTTGTTTTAACAATTCAGGGTTTCAACAATGGTTCTGTGCCAGCCTTAGCACAAGCTACTTTCCCATATTTATTCGCAGTCAGTAAGTTCTTGCAGGTATCTCCATTATTTTGTAGCTAATGCTTTTAGTTTCTCAATGAGTAAAATCACAAAGTACTTCTACACTCAGTATGGATAATGAGGTTTCTGTTATGCAGCCTGGAACTTTTGATCTTGTGGGCGCCATTGTATATGAGATAGATGACCATCTATATCAAAGCACCTTCTTTAATGGCACTATTGAAGTTGTTGAATCTGGTGGTTTTCTTAGTATTGAATCTGTTTTTCTTGTTACTCTTGGAGCTGCCCTCCTTGTCCTCCTGGGGCTATGGATTCATGGTCAAGTACAAAACCTATCTAAGGTAATAAAATCTTTAATTTTTCAAATAACATGCTATTAAATGATTGTTATCAGCACTAGAGTTTGCTAATGGTACTCGTACTCGGTGCTCATTGACTTCACTTTTAATTTGTCCTGGTTTATACTAAGACTCTGTGTTTATTTGTTTGATTTGCTAACTACGATATGTCATGAGATCATAATTCATAACTCAAAAAGAATTATGTGGTGCTCTTCTTGTTATTTATCTATTTTTGCTAACAATGGTTTTTACACGTATGTTACTTGTAAAAAAGTATATTGGCGCTTCCTAACTCCATGGTTGGTTCAAAAGTCTGGCTAAATACTACTTCATGCTAACAGGGATTTGGCATACAATGCTTCTTCAATAAGAGTATTATTAAATTCTACGGGTTCTGCCCTATATTCACTACCAAATTGAAAACTAGTATGAAATTGTCCTTTGTGGGAGGTTCTTAGATGATCGAGGACTAAGAGAACCATACAATAAGCAGCAGCCTAGTAGGAGAAATCCTATTTGCAACTTTTTATGTTAACTGATATTATTGGTGTCATCTTGGTTCTGGTTTTTAGTTATCTGGAGCAAGAGAATCCATTTACTCTTGGAGCATATAAGATTCTCTTGTAAGTTTGATGTTTTATGGGGCAGGATGTAGTTACTTATTAGGTCTTATGCATAATATAATATTGAGAAAGACAGTTGATCAGAATTCTAATTTAAAATAAAATGTCAAGCTTTTTTGTTTCCCAATCAGCGAGCCTCGAGCAATGGTAAAATTGTTCCTTTGTGACTGAAAAGTCACGAGTTCGAATTCAGGAAACAGCCTCTTTTGCAATTATGTAAGGGTAAAGCTGCATACAAGGATTGCCCCCAATCCACTCTTACAGTTGGGGTTTAATGGGGAGTGTTTTTTTTTGTTTCCCAGTCAAGCCTTTTATTTGCTTTCTCTTTCTAATAACCTCATGCCTGCAAATGAATATTTGGTCAGAAATCAAAGAGGGCTCCAAAAGTTGAAGTTGGGACCAGGACTACAGATGCTTCAACTGATGAATGGCTAGAGGTCTGTTCTTATGCTTTATACTATAATCTATTATTATATGTACATTGTTGTCCATTAGGGGCACTTTTTCTGAAATATCTTTCTTTGCCCTGTATTTTGACAACCAGGGAACTGCATATGCTCAGTCTCAGTCTAGCAAATCAAAGAAGAAGAAGTAGATAAACTATTATTCTCAAGTTCAGCCACACAAGACTCTACCATGAGTACAGAATCCTGTAACGGATTAGGTTTATGAGTTTGAGAGAGCACGAGGAACTAGTTCTGAATTTTTGGCTGAAAGACCTAACTTTCTGTTGTAGCTTAAAAAGGAGTTTTTCCATTTTTTTTTTCCCAATGAAGTTGAGCTATATCTAAGAAAAACTAACAGGGATCTAAGTTAGGAAGGACACAACTTTTGAGAAATGGAAGATTTTTTTTTTTTTAGTTAATGTTTATTTTATCTATATTTTTTCGTGTTTATTGGCTGTGAATTTGGAATTTTGGGTTCCAGTTCATGTCTTCCCAGCTTTTATATTTATTGTGGGCTTATAATAATTGGGAAAAAGGTGTCATTTTTATTGTTGAAAAAAAGGTGTGTCATTTTAAATGATACATTTTACATCCTTTCATTCTTACAAAGAGGTGAGATTTACATTTTTAAAAAAATTTCCTCCCATTTTTCTTTCATTATTTATCTCTTTGCTCATTTAAAATAACATAATTTTGTATCTTTTAAAATGATACATATTTCTTCCATAATAATTAGTTATAGATTTATATTTGGTAATTAATGGAAGTGACAAGAGATTGATTGAAAGCGAATATGTAGGGTGTGCAAGATTTTTTTATTTTATTTTTCTAGACATGCTTTATTATTTGGTGTTTGCGTTAGATTTTAAAAGCCTCGAACATCGTTATCTATGTAGTACATAGTGAAAACGTAATGGATTTGGAGCTACTTCGGTTGTAGCTTGTGGTGTTTTACAAATGCACGATATTAGTGAGTGATTAGAAATGAAGGGAATTAAGAGGTCTGGCACTCGTGGTGCCAAAGGTTCCAAAAGTGATATCGCGGATATTTAAAACTGGATTCTCCGCAGCCGAGGATGAGTTTGAAATTAAGCCACTGATACTTCTTGTATCAGAATATATTTATATATAATATGAGGTAGGATATTTTTACTATCAAATTTTTTTACTAACTAACTTATTATCTATCCAATCATCATTGAATCAAAGAGAAAGAATATTAAAAAGCTTTTGAAAAAAGAGAAAATGTTGATCCAATGGTGATTAGATAGGTAGTAATTTGGTAGTAGAAGATTTTGGTAGTAAGAATATCTCTCCTCATATAATATATGGGAAAAACTAGTCTTCAGCCACATGAGATGGATTTATTTTCCAATGGAGACATTGATTTTTGAGCTTTGTTTTCTCTTCCTTTTTTATTTTATAATTATGTGGGTCCCATTACATGCTTGTGAAAGTGATAGGAGAGAAGATTAATAAAGCCCATAATATATTATACAAATGTAATTTATACTATCTTGATCGTTGATAATTTTGATTTATTAGATATTTGGGTCGTTTGATATAAGTAAATCAATGATAGGCTTCTTATTATTATAGGTTCGCTTTTTTTGCAGTTAATGCAGATAATTAATTTGCGGTAAGCTTAATATGACGTCGTTTTGGGCGAAAATCATTGTATTTTTATAATTTTAATTTATTTCAGATTTATAATATCTTTATATTTATAATTTTTTAAGATTTCAATACCAAAATGACGTCATTTTAGGAATAAATGCAGATAATTTATTTGCAGTAATTGTAGAAATATTTTTCCATATTATTATATCGGTATAAGAATAACTTGTGTGTGTGTGAGATTAGTATTTCCCATGTTATATCTTCTAAATACATAAAAATGTGTGAGATTCATATTTTTTTTCTCTCTTTTCTTCATAAAATAATAAGAAATACTAATCCCTATATTTACAATTTTTTTGTTTACAAACTACACTATATACTCCCGGAAGTATATTTAGGTTATACTATGTACTTCCGGGTGGGAGTACACAGTATAATTTCTATGTAAAGGAATCATTCCCTATATATATATAAT
The DNA here is from genome assembly GCA_032173675.1 of Gastrolobium villosum. NCBI lineage: Eukaryota > Viridiplantae > Streptophyta > Magnoliopsida > Fabales > Fabaceae > Gastrolobium > Gastrolobium villosum. Next base: position 104,541 of record JAVKPL010003727.1, read on the forward strand.
AATAATAAGGATCATATTACACTAGTATATCGTTTATCCTATTTAAACTTAGGGAACAATTATGTTACATACACGTAATTCTACAAACAAAAAAAATTATAAATCACACTTATTCATATCGCTTTTTTTATTCACATGCAACGACTCATACCTAACCTGTGAGACTTACTGTTACCAAAATCGTTGTACAGACATCAGATTTGCCAGAGTGAAATAGCACAAAGGGTTGGTACTCTGTTGAAAGTTTGTAACGTTATTATGTTAGTTATAGTATGTTTTGCTCGTATGACAGAGAGCCAGGGAGTAACAAGCATGTACGATCGCTCCTTTAGAAGCTATAACGAATGATAAAGCCCGAGAAAGAGTGAACAGTCATTGTCCTTGTTGCGTAAGGTTTTTATATCTTAGTCCTTGTTACAAACTTTTCTAGCTCAGTCATTATTATAGTAAGTAATGCCAATGATGTCAAAATAATGATATAAAATGGGAAAGCCAAACCTATTTAACAAAAAGTGAAAAATTAAAGGCTGCTTTCGGTGGATCAACATGTTAAAAATACTAGCAGGTCAACCTTTCATGTGGAGAGAGTGGAAACATTGAGTTTTTTTTTTATCAAAACGATGAAAATGGAAGTAATACAATGTAAAAAGCATTTATTAATGCCATTTAAGTAGGTTGAGACACATGTGTTACATAAAGACATGCATTTAGCTGGCGGTTGAGAGCTTCATGCATTCAATGAACGATCATGTCATTAGCTCATAGAAACTGGTGTGTGGACGTTAATGATTTTTTTTTTCCCTTGAGGATCCTATTCATACATAGGGCCCCTTGGAGTCTTGGACCATGTGAAGTTCTTAATTTCGGTCTACTTGTGCGTTCGGTGATAATATCCAAGATTGTTATATATTAGGCTTACAAATCTCACACAATACACTCACCTTCTATCAAACCATAGAAGCTTAATAGCTTCTCAGTTCTAACTCTGCCTTGTTCTAATTTTCTCTTGTCATAAGGAATTGTAATTGCAGTTCCCTATGCAGATTTTCACCCGGCGCCAAGGAGCACTTATGTGCTTCTGGTTGTCTGTGTTTTTTGTGGTTGTAGGTTTTTGCTATGGAGACCATAGTAAAGTTGAGGTAGTTGGTCTGGGAGAATGTGCAGACTGCAAAGAGAACAATATTAAGATAAGCCAAGCTTTCTCAGGTATATTATCTCAAAAGTCACATATATAGTACATGCATATTTTTTTTTTTAACCATTTAGTTGTATTTCCTTCGCCAGACAGTCACGAATCAGTCTCTCTAGAGTATTCCCTTCCCCAGACACTCACGAAGTGTGTATTTGAACTCGGTCGGCCCTTTTTTTTTTAGTTGTATCAGTACTTATGATCACACTGCACAAGTGGACCCTATAACGTGTCCAATTTTGTGGTGTATGGATTTTACTAATGTAAAAGTGACAGATATACAAAACCATATGAATTTTGTACTCTAGCTTCTCCTACTTATTTGGACTATTTTGACATGAAAAACAATTAAAAAGAGAGGCTGATTTCAATTAAACATCTTGTTAAAAATCTATTGTATTACTTTTCTGTAGGGCTACGTGTAACAGTAGATTGCAAGGCAGCAAATGGACACTTTAAAACAAGAGGGGTTGGTGAGCTTGATAAAGATGGAAACTTCAAAGTATCCCTTCCTCATGACATTGTAAAAGCTGGTGAACTTAAAGAAGAATGCTATGCTCAGTTACATAGTGCATCAGCTGCACCTTGTCCTGCCCACAATGGTCTTTATGACACCAAAATTGTCATCAAGTCAAAAACTGATGACAAACACATCCTTGGTGTTACCGGGAAACTCAAATTTTCATCAGTGACCTGCACTTCAGCATTTTTTTGGCCTTTCTTCAATCACGCACCTTTGCCTAAGCTTCCCCTTCCACATTTCCCCTTCCCTCCTAAAGTCTTTCCACCATTTCCACCAAAGTCTTTCCCTAAGCACCCTATCTTTCCTCCTATACCTATCTATAAGAAACCTTTTCCTCCACTTATGCCTATATATAAGAAACCTCTTCCTCCACCAGTCCCAGTCTACAAGGAACCTCTTCCTCCACCTGCTCCAATATATGAGAAACCTCTTCCTCCACCTATTCCAATATATAAGAAACCACTTCCTCCACCTGTTCCAATATACAAGAAACCTCTTCCTCCACCTGTGCCAACATATAAAAAACCTCTTCCTCCTCCGGTTCCAAAGGTCAAAAAGCCATGCCCACCAATATATAAGAAACCCCTTCCTCCACCAGTTCCAATATATAAGAAACCTCTTCCTCCACCAGTTCCAATATATATCAAACCTCTTCCTCCACCTGTGCCAATATATAAGAAACCTCTTCCTCCACCAGTTCCAATATATATCAAACCTCTTCCTCCACCAGTGCCAATATATAAGAAACCTCTTCCTCCACCAGTGCCAATATATAACAAACCTCTTCCTCCACCAGTTCCAATATATAAGAAACCTCTTCCTCCACCAGTTCCAATATATAAGAAACCTCTTCCTCCACCTATTCCAATATATAAGAAGCCATGCCCACCAAAGATTAAGCATCCACTTCTACCACCAGTTCCAATCTTCAAGAAGCCACTTCCACCTTCCATTCCCATTTACAAGCCGCTTCCTCCTCCTGTTCCAATTTACAAACCACCATTTTTTAAACCTCTTCCCCCTTTCCCAAAGTTGCCTCCATTCAAGAAGCCTCCATGTCCACCTCTTCCCAAGTTCCCTCCAAAGTACTTTTTCCATCACCCCAAGTTTGGAAAATGGCTTCCTCTACCACCTTTTTCTCCTCATCCATAGTCTTTATGTTTCAGAGCTAGATGGCTTTTGGTTTTGCAAAATATGCATGCATGTTTTCTGTATTCTCTTTTGCTTTCCGTATCATCAAGGATTTATGATTTGTATTGTTGCAAATAAAGCCTTCAAGGGATAGGGCATGTGAACAGAAAAGCCCCTAGTGAGAACAGAGAAAAGAAAAATAGAGCAATGTTTTTTTAATATGTTTGGTGTAGTTGAGTGTGATCAATTGTTGTTCTTGAGTGAAGATCACAGGATTTTTTTGTTTTTTTAATTGATTTCACATGTATATAAATGCGTTGTGATGGTATTTCCCACCTACTGTATTGTGTTAATGCAACCAAATCCATTTATATTCTTGATGATTGTTACTTTCAGTGGAAAACAAATAAGCTTTCACATAACTTTGATTCGCTAGAGGAAGTACCTAACTTCCATTTTCTCTAAACATGAAATCCAGCGTATCTAACTTTCTCTGCATTTTCCATATTACTTGCATTGAATTAGATGTACCCCACACTTAACCAATACATGAACATTAATGTATGACAGTGCACTGGCTTTAAGCATGTATGATTGCCTTAAAAGATGTTCACCAATAGAGACTAAAGGATTCTGGTCCTACTACCATAAATTTGGGATCTGTAACTATATCTTATATCTATCAAAGGGTCCATCCACCAAATCACATTGCTAAACCCATTTGGCCTACAGATTTTCATCTTTTGGTAGAAGATGTATTTTTTTTAAGCAGGTAAATGTAATAACCAGGAATATGATAGGAAAGTTAAAAAAAAAAGTTGTTTGATTGTACAAAATTTTACCAGGAAAATTAGGTTAAATAAATCATATTTTTGGTTCACCATTTTTTATTTCCCTAGTTTTCTTGAAATACCACCTCACAAATGGTAAACCTCAAAAGTGCATTCTCTCCCTTTTTGTATGCAATTCACAAAGAATGGAGAAAACAGATTGGTGAATAAATTTTTGTGTTCGTGATACCAAACGTTGGCAACATGGAATCCCAATATCAGATGATGGGGATCCAAAAATAAAAGCTCAAGTAAACACTACCTAATAAGAGATAGTAATTGGTAGGAAACGCCCGCATCAAGTATTCATGAAGAAATTTAGTTAATTTTCATGCATTCTGATTTGTTGAATAATTCACTGGTCGTAATGATAATGCTTAATGAAAAACCTTAAGCTGTATACTTAAAACAAAAAAACAAAAACAGAAAAGAAGGGAAAAAAAAAAAAAAACAGAAGCCTGTTTTAGTATATCTATCAATTTTTTTACACGGGAATATATAAGGCGATTAATAATATATACTTGTAGTTAAAAGATATTTTATGCTTTCAAATCTATCACAGAATCCAAGCCTAGGAGGTGGATTCGTACGAATCATTAAAAAGAAAAGAAAAGGCATACTGAGTGCCATTTTATGCAAGATCTACGGAGACAAAGTTTGTACTAGTATTATTTTTGGTTTAGCAAGAACATGATACATTTTATCTACTGGTAGATAATGACATTTTCACCATTTTGCGCATAATTAATTATTTAATAATTATTTTGTCCCTCACTCAGAATTATCTACTAATCTGCCCCTCTTTAGTCGATTAAGCCAAAAATTTAATCAATTAAATGGACAAAATAGACAAAAATCATTGACTTGAAAATTCAGTCGATTAAATCTTCCTATTTAGTCGATTAAATCTTCATATTTCTTATGATAAAAAGGAAAATTTAATTGATTAAGTTTAAGATTTAATCGATTAAATCTTCATTTGACCATTTAATCGATTAAATATTCAATTTAATCGATTAAAAAGGGGTTGGTAGATAGTTTACAATTAGGGATAAAATAATTATTAAATAATCAATGAAGGGTAAAAGGATGAAATAGCCCGTAAATAATAGCTAGTAATATGTAGATAATGTTAGATACCAAAAAAAATCATATTTCTTTTGCGATATGAAGAATTGGCAAACAACCAAATATAAGGGCTAAAATTATTAGAACTAGGAGGAGGACTGAGTTAGCCAAAAGCCTCCCATGAACGTTGCAAGTTACAACTAACAATTAACAGAGCTAATATCTCATAATAGAGATGTGCATGAGTCGAACTGAACCGGTTTTTTTGAAAAACTGAATCGAATTGGTTTAAATGGATATGAAAGTGGTTCGGTTCGGCAATCAACCAAATATGAAAAGAAAAAAATCAAAAATTTTAAAAATAAAGTTATAAAAATTAATTTAGTTTGGTTTGAAAATAGTTCGGAAACGGTTTGGTTCTTAAACCGGTTCTAAAAATCGGTTCGGTTCTTAAACCGGTTCGGTTCATGAACTAATTTTTTAAAACCGGTTATTTTATGGAGCGGTTCGGTTCGGTTCATGGTTCGACCCATTTTTTTGGTTATTTTGCACATCCCTATCTCATACTGCAGGGTGACTGCTCTTTCTGTATTACCCAAAAGTTTGAGAGCACATTGAGAATCTTCAATGTAATCTATGTCATTAATAATGAAAGGTTAATTACAATAATTTATTTATAGAGAAATGTTATATTTATAATTTTTTATTTATTTATAAACTCTTATAACTAAATCTTAACCATTTATTTTTGTCAATCATTTTATTAATTAATTATTAATTCTCAATAAATTATAACCGTAAGATTGATGAAAATCAATCGTAAGAATTTGTAAACGGTTTTTTTGTTAAATATAACATTTTCCTAATTTATAATGTACAATTATTATTTAAAATCTCGATAGTTTGTAATATGATTATAAAATATGTTTTCATGTGATGATGATGATGATGATGATGATGATGATGATGATGATGATGATGATGATGATGATGATTAATACTTTTTTTATTTATAAACTCAAACAAAAAATAAAAAATTAGTTTGAAGATCAAAGCATAACATTTCCACCTTTTTTAATATTACTTATTTATTTAAATTAAGATATTTATAAAAAAATATTTTGTATATGATCTAAGACACCTATAAATAATTTATCTAAGAGATGGATGTATATAAAAATAAATTAAAGCAAACAGATATTAAATAATTAATTTGAGTATATGTAAGTTATAGTTTTTTAGCAAATATAAATAAATATTTTAGAGTTATGTTAGAATAAACTCTAACTTACGACATGCAATTTTATAATTTACGTGTACGTATTTGTTATTTGAGATTCTTTTGAAATTCTTTTGGGTGATGACTATATTGTCACATAAAAAGTTGACAATAAATTTAAATTCATATTAAAATCCTCAAAATTTTATTTGGAGATAACTACATAAGTAGATAAATATTTTTGCTTACCAAAAAAAAAAGATAAATATTTTTATTTTTGATTTTATTAATTAGAGCCATATTTAAGAAGTGTTTCAGTTTCAGTAAATGTTTTCATTTGATGTTTAAAGTCCTTTTGTTTACTGCTTCATAGAAGAAAAAAAAAAAAACTGTCTCAAAATCTTCAGGATAACTATATAGGATATTTAAGAGAAAAAGAAAAAGAAACTAAAAAAAATGAGTTAATATTTTTTTCAAAAGTCTAAGAGAATAACTTCTAAGAAACCAAAAAAAAAAAAAAATACATTATTTTTAGGTGATGAACTTTACTTGAAGTTTAAAATTAGTTACTTTTAATTTCTTTCATGATTTATTTCTCGTATTTTTTTTTAATCTAACGCGATTTGAAATTGTATAACAATTTATTTTTGCCACGGAACAAAAGGTAAGATGCGGTTATACCCCTCACCTGTCTCATTTTAAGTAACAATTATAAATTTGTACGAGACTAAGATTTGAGATTGTTAAAACTTAAAAGTACCAAAAAATTGAATTATATGATGTAAACAAAAGTTTTTTTTTTCCTGACACACTGCCATTTATAAATCAAAACTAAAAAGCGGAAAAAATATATATATATATATATATATATATATATATATAATATATATTTTTATAAATATATATATATATATATATATATATATTGGACTAGTATATATATATATATATATATATATATATATATAAGATATATTAGATTAATGTATTTTCGAGAAATTTACCGAAAAAAATGTATTTTCGAGAGAAAAAAATTCACATTAATACGATTAATCCGGCAGGTTAATCTTACTATGGACTAATACCATGTTGGACTAGTACTCATATATATATATATGAGTGAGGATATTCTAATTACCAAAAATTCTTATTATTAACTTACTATCCATCACATCACTATTGGATCAAAGAGAGAGAATGTTAAAAAAAATTTAAAGAGAGAGAAAATGTTAATATAATGGTAATTAGATAGGTAGTAAGTTGGTAGTGAGAATATTCCTTCTCTATATTTATTTTGTTAAATGACCAAACTATTTAATTAGAAGTACTCTTATCTCTTCCCCATTCAATTTTCTTGGAAAACTAGATTCCTATATTCTTGAATTGGGCAGCATTTGTTTCATACTTTCACAATACAAGAAAACATCATCATGAACACCAAAATCCCGGGGTTTAAAGTTTGAGCCCTTCTCTCTACTTGTATCCTTTTATGTGACTTAGTTTTTGTCCCACTTGCTCAAAGAATCACAAGGATTCCCCACTAGAATTTTTCACCTTTAGCGGATTGGAACTGGATTAGTTCTCTCAGCTATTTCCATGGCAGTTGCTGGTTTTGTAGGAACACGTAAATTAAGTGACCTTTGAACACAACATATAATATAGAGCTTTTGGGGTGTAATAAATTCAACATTTTGAAGTGCAAGAATTGTTCTATACGTGCGGTTTGCTCAGGTTCCAAACTCTGATAAGATTATTCGCTTTGCATCGAATTAAATCACACGCTCCACTACTTTTACAAGCTACCGTCAATTTCTTTGAAATTCAATTTTGCGAATATAGTCAAGTACAATAGTTGTACTAAAAATATCTACGTTCTATACGGGATTGGTCGCATTAGTGTATAACTTTTTTTAAAAAAAATGTATTAATTTGATTTTTTTTTCTTCTCAAATTGCATAAATGATCGAAAAGCCCTGTGAATGTGAAATCACAACTTTCATATTAGATGCTCTAAGGACTGACCAACACCTAATGTGAAAGTTCTGATTTGACACTTAACTTATTCTCTTCATAAAATAAAGAGTGGAACACTTAACTTCTAATAATTTAGATTAGGGAAATATTATTCTCATTTTACATAAGATATCATTTATCATTTTCTCTTATTTCGATTTTTGTATCCCACTTTTTTTTCTTTTTCTTATAATAGTGGGATCCATCTATTTTTTCTCTACGATATAAGATAGCTATGTTAAATGAGACTAGTAAAACCCTTTAGATTAATAGGAATGCTTGATCTAAAACTAATTCATCTTTTCACCTTTTTCATTTAGTAATCATTGCCTCCCTCTTCTATTTTATTTATTTATTGGAGTGTTTATGTCTTCTCTGTTACGTTATTTTATTGAAAGCTAGCTTCTTTTTTCTTTTTTAAATTTTCATTCTTCAACCCCAAGGTGGTGACTTGCCCATGAGGTAATGGCAATTTTTTCAAAGTCTAGACTATGACCTCTCACTTCCCACTTGGCTTCAAATTCCTGCTAAAAATAAACGTAGCTTGCTATTTTTTGAACTCCAAAGTACAAGCAATAAAGCGAACTTGATTTATTGAAGATATGGAAATACACGACGGTTAAATAGATATCTATCTTTAAAATAAAGGAAAAAAGATTTTTCATGTTGCATGAGAAATCTCTTCTCCTACTATTTTATTTCGATATTTGTGTCAATCACTTTTCTATTTTTTAATTTTTTCTTTAAGATGGGTCTCACCCCTTTCTCTCTATAGAAAAACTTACATTTCTCATATAACCTGAGAAGTTACAAGCGCTAAAATAAAACAGATATATAATCGTTATTATAAACTCAAAATACGAATATGATTCTAACTTCGCTTACAAATATTTACAAGCAGTGACAAAAAAATTAGCTACTGTACTATCATGCAAAGCTGGCAATCAAATTCACTGATCAAAGTTCAAGCCTCCCATAAAAAAAAAAAAGCCCTCTAAATACATTTTCTATTTTAATTTCTTAATTAATTTCGTTTCACCGTTACCAATTGCATGAGGCATCTTAAGATTCTTAACAAAGCCAATACGAATAAATTTTGGTGTTACTATTGCAAGTAAAGTTAGTGCATTCTATCGATATATTTATCGGTAAGATACTGTTAACACTGAATCTTAACATTAGGATCAAAAATTTATTCGAGAGGGATACTATTACAGTCACAGAGTATAGAAAGCGCGGAAAAAGAGAACAATCAAATTAAAAGATAAAACTAAACCCTTCCATTTCTGGGTTTTTGTATTGTGTTAGGGTTTTACCTCCTCTTCTTCTTCCTCATTCTCATTCTTCCAACAATGGCCGATACTAGCTCCGTTGACGCCTCTCTGTGGTGGGACTCATTCACTTTCCTCCTTACAGAGCTCGAGAATTCCTCCCTATCTTCAGATCTCCCACCCAATTTGGTACTCTTTCAACTATCTATCCTTGTCATCCTTTGCGTGTTAGTTAATTTCTGCTTTTTTACACGAATCATTTTGCTGTTTATTTAGGCGAAGAAGTTGAAGGACAACCATTCCTGGTTCGTGGATACACTTTCGCGCTTCAAGCCGCCGAATCAGAAATCCAAGGAAGCTCTCAATTCGAAGAAACTGAAGATTGGACATCACCAGCTGACTATTCTACCTCACCTCAAAGATAAAGCTTTGCAGACTAGCTCCTTCTTGGTAAGCTGGTTCCTCATTTGTGCTCGCATACTGATTATTACTATATTATCATTTTCGTCGTTGTCTTTTTGTTTGGGGTTCATGAGTTTATGATGCAGTGAAACGTTTTAATTGCTGAGAGGAAAGTCGAATTATGTTTTGACATTAACATTTAAAAATTTATTCTATGATTGGAAGTTATTTTATCTTAGATTCGTGTTGCTACGGAATAGCTTAGTGTTTAGTTTTCCACCATCTGTATTATGGGAAAGTTACTTCTTAATGTCAATTATCAAGGGAATTCTGCTCATAAGTGGTGGCTTTCTATTGCTATTCTTGTTTATTTCAGCTACTAGATGAGGTTCAATCATATATACTTGTTGAAAGGTTCATCAAACGTAACAATGCAGCTGCTGATTCCATGTCTCCAGGGATTCTTCACATGGTTAGTAGCGCAATCCCCCACCTGCATTCATTTATTGTTTGGATCGTGTGAAGTCATAGTCGGATGGATTCCCAATTTTTTTTTTGTAAATTCATAGGTGACGTTTATTGTTTGAGACTTGAGAGTAGCAGTTGGGAGTTTAGAGATTTGACATAGTATTATGAATGGTTTATACTGTTGCGCACAGTGAATTTCGAGTTACATATTTGGACTTTGGTAGAAGGTTTGATGCCCTCATTTAGAATCTCACTTTATTTTTATAAAACTTATGCTGTCTTTTTGTTCTCTCAACTTGAAACCTTTCTGTCTCTTCCTGTTTCTGGCTTTTATCATTATGTGCGATGGTGATCAGTTCATGATTTCTGGTCTGATTTTTAGGAATAGACAAGTTCCTGATTTCTTGCTCCTATTGCCTCTCCTATTTTTAGGCCTAGATTAGTCTTCAGCATTTTCCCTAATTCCCTAAATATACTGCTATCTTGTAACTAACAGAATAAGGAAACTACAATATTTTCTTTAATGTGTTTATGTTATTAATCACCCAAGTTAGATGCATCAAGGATGAAAATCAAAAACTTCTGATGAGAGATGAAGATGTAAATGAAAGATGGTTGAACTACTTTAACAAGCTGTTTAATGGGGATGGAGATACAAGCGAGGTGGACTTGGAGGACGCGTATGATGATATGAATAGAAGATTTGTACGCAGAATTAATACACATGAAGTTAAGGAGGCTTTAAAGAGGATGAAGACTAATAAAGCCTTGGGGCCTGATGGTGTCCCTATTGAAGTGTGGAGAGGCCTAGGGGATGTGGCAATAAAATGGTTGACCAATCTTTTCAATAAGATTCTCCTGACAAATAAGATGCCTGATGCTTGGAGGAAAAGTATGATTGTGCCTATCTACAAAAACAAGGGAGATATACAGAACTGTTCAAACTATAGAGGCATTAAGCTAATGAGCCATACTATGAAGTTGTGGGAGAGGGTTATTGAACATCGCTTGAGGAGAGATACCAAGGTTTCTGTAAATCAATTTGGATTTATGCCAGGAAGATGTACCATGGAAGCCATTTTCTTGATGCGACAACTTATGGAAAGATACCGAGAAAAGAAGACGGACTTGCATATGGTGTTTATAGACCTTGAGAAAGCATACGATAGGGTTCCAAGGAAAGTTTTATGGTGGGTTCTGGAGAAGAAAAAGGTTCCATCAAAGTATGTAAAGGCAATCCAGCATATGTATGATGGGGCTACTACATGTGTAAAAGCTTGTAACGGAACATCAAGTTATTTTCCTATCACGGTTGGTCTACACCAAGGGTCGGCTCTAAGTCCTTATCTTTTTGCCTTAGTTATGGATGAACTAACAAAAGATATTCAAGAGGAAGTGCCATGGTGTATGCTTTTTGCAGACGATATTGTGCTTATTGATGAGAGCAAGGAGGGTGTTAATAGAAAACTTGAATTGTTGAGAAGCACATTGGAATCCAAAGGATTCACATTAAGTCGAAGCAAGACTGAGTATCTGAAGTGTGAGTTTTCTCTGGTACGAGATGGGGACCAAGAGCCCGTGCATTTAATTGGTCAAGAGGTACCCAAAAAAGATGCTTTTAAATACTTGGGCTCCATTTTACAAAAAGGTGGAGAGATTGATGAGGATGTTAATCATAGAATCAGAGCATGGTGGATGAAATGGCGCAGTGCATCTGGGTTTTTGTGTGACCGCAAAATCCCCCTTAAGTTAAAAGGAAAATTCTATAAAACGGCAGTAAGACCGGCAATGCTATATGGAGCGGAATGCTGGCCAACACATAGGCAACAGGAGCATAAGATGGGAGTAGCAGAGATGAGGATGTTAAGGTGGATGTGTGGTTACACAAAGATGGATAAGATAAGAAATGAAGATATTCGACGAAAGGTTGGAGTAGTACCGGTTGCCGAGAAGATGAGAGAACATAGATTGAGGTGGTTTGGGCACGTGATGAGAAGGCCCCTGGATGCTCCTGTAAGAACAGAAGTTTGTTACCAAGAGCTCAACACAAAAAGAGGCAAAGGTCGGCCGAAACTTACTTGGGGGAAGGTAGTAAAACAAGATTTAATGGAGTGGGATATAGATTGGCGGACGGTATGGCCTAGAACGGAATGGAGAAAAGCTATAAGTATGGTGGAGGGTTAGACCCGTGGTTATTCCTATGTTCCAGATGGTCCCTTTTTAGTCATTTTCCCCTTCATTTCCCCCACTTCTTCTTGTCCATTTCTTTTTCACTTTTATTTATTTATATATACATATATATATATATATATTTTATTTTTATTTTTTTTTCCAATAATTTTATATCTTTCATGTGGGTTCATCTACCACCGACCCCAATTAATTTGGGATAAAGGTGATGTTGATGTTTATGTTATTAATCATATCCTGCTTCTCTAGATTGCCTTCATTGCATATACGAGAGAGAGTTTAAAATGTTTTGGTATTTTAGCTGCTTCCATACTTTATAAGGTCTAGTTTGAGATTGATAGTTCTTGTGGAAAATTGTTTTCTCTAAAAGTGGGGCGGCATTGCTGACAATATTCTCCCCTGTGATACTTTCTTTTAATTTCCTGTTTCTGATTTCTTTTCTTTTTTGTTGTGAAGATGCTAATTCAATATTACAAGGAGCGACAGTGCTTGCTGAAATGCATCAGGTGGATTATCATGCATGCTAGTAAGTGTATCATGTTGTTTTTATGGTCACCTAATACTTGCTCTGTCAATTCATTGTATTTGTGCGTACACACACATTCAGTTTGTATAGGTTAAGTAAACATTTCCACTTTATGTTAGTTGACTTTTCTTGCTGATATTACTTTGGATTTTGACTCTTCATGCAGTATACATTGGTTCTGTGTCTGAAGACAATATTGTGAAGGAGGAAGCAAGAAAGCTCTTTCATGATGGACTGGAAAGTAAATTAGTATCATTTTTAGAGGACCATTTGTCTTGTAGCTACCCAGAGCAAATGGTATATTCAGTCTCCATGTTAATTTTGCATGACTATATATGGGTAGCTAACTTATATACAATATGTGATCCGCTCATTTAGATGTAATTCTTTTAGCCTATGTGCATGTTGTAAAATTAATAGTCGAGTCTTGTTGTGTAGCATATCTTCTTGCCATTCTCTTTCATGTTCTTGATTAGTGTGCTATGTATCTCCAAGTTCCATGATGCTGTAACAGTATATTACCCTATGGAGCATGTGAAACACTAGATATTGGAATAATATTCCCTTTTTTCCCTTAGATGGGATATTTCTTTGCCTTCAATTGGTATCTTAATGATACAAATGTTCTGTGGACTGAAAGTTTTATTGCTTGGTGACTCAACATATGTTAATTGTGGAATACTTGAAGGATGTTGATCTTTTTACTCTGTGGGCTGAGGAGACTCTAATTGAAGACAACTTGGTTTTAGACATCGTTTTCCTGGCATATTATGACTCATTTTGTATCTGTAGTGGTGAAGTATGGAAGAAGTTTGGTTCTCTGTACAAGGTATATTAATATACTTCTGCTGATACTTGATTTGTTTTGTGATATTTTCATAAATCAAATCCTTGCTCAAAATCATTTTGGATCCAGGGGATCTTAGCTGGTGAATATAACTTGGGAAAGCTGGCAATTACTACAGAAGCACAACAGTTGTCTTATAATGCCAAAGTTCAGCTTCTGCTAATTTTAATAGAAACCCTGAACTTAGAGAATCTTCTTCAAATGGTTCATGATGAAATACCTTACAGGTTAGTCTAGTCGTTATTTACATCATAGTCGGTTCTTTTAAGTTTTGAGGAAAACACATTGTCCGATAGTTTGGTTAAACTAATGAAATATTGTGAATTGCATGGACATAATCTGAAACCTCATTTCTGATGCAATGACTGGATCAATACTTGACTCAATGTGGTCTGCCAGACTCTGTCTTGAATCTAAAATGAATTCCACTTTATCGGGGAAAATTTCTTGTGTTCTGAGGCAATCATGATTCAGATGTTCCATTATTTGAGGCTTGCCTTACTTAAATGTCATTTCATTCATTTTACTAAGTAGAAATTTCAATGTGCAACTTGGGACGAAATTGCATAGTTTGTCATATTCTGTTTTTCAGTGAAATCTATCAAACTCTCACCTTGAAGGTTCTTATTTTTGTTACTTTGTAATGTTCGGAATATCGAAGTTATATGTGGAAATTCGTTGTTAGAGTTCTTTGATTTTTCCTGTAATGCAGTTTATCTATTTTGATTATTATTATTTTTTAATTTTCCAGCCTTGTACATGGAAAATGTCCTTGTTAGTTGGAATGATGTAGTGATTTTCCTTGTCTGGAACTGTGGGTTTTAATTCAACATCTTCATTCCCATTTTAGTGCCTGTGATCTTCTTATTATACTAGTTATATAGCCTTGCATAAATAGGCTCCTCGTATTTTTTGATGTTTTTTAGATAATACATTTTGTTAAGTGCTGCAAAATCTGTTTGGATTTCCCAGGAAAGGTGTGTCTATTTTTCCCTTGACTGACATCCAAGGGATGGATGCACTAGTTTCTACACTCAGTGCTTTTGAAATGAATGAAGCTGGTCCTCTAGTTCTAGCGTGGGCAGTGTTTCTTTATTTGCTCTTGACACTTCCCGAAAAAGATGAAAATAATGAGCTAATGGTACATGGTTAAGTTATGTGAAATTTTTATTTTCTACTTTTGCATGTTTTTATGTATTACAACGTTGACCCTTTTTCTTTTCTCTGCATCCAGGAGATTGATCACATTGGTTATGTTCGTCAAGCCTTTGAGGCTGGATCCTTACGTTATTGTCTTGAAATTTTGCAGTGTGACATTTTGAAGGATTATGATGTGCGTCATTGGTACTTGGGTAGCATAACTTGTTATAGTCGATAAATTTTCGTTAAACCTTGACTGATTCCTCCCTTTCCTATTATGAAGCATTCAGCTTTCTACTATGCTATGCTAAACTGTGTTTATAGTAAGCAAACTAAGCATGATATATTTTAATATTTGTTTTCATATTATTTTGTTAGTATAGTGTATATACTCTTAATTTTGTATATCCTGCTGTTATTTATTGCACAACAAATTACTTTTTCAATTCAGGGCCCAGTGGCTGGTTATCGCAGTGTCTTGAGGACATTCATATCTGCATTTATTGCATCTTATGAGATCAACCTTCAGGTATGTTTGTAAAATCTATAGTTAATTTTAAGATGATTTGCATCCTATTCATTTGGTCTACTCTATCAAAGTTACAGCCAGAGGACAGTAGCCCCACTTTGATACTGGATATTCTTTGCAAGATTTACCGTGGAGAGGTTTGGATGTATAATCATTGTCCTTCAGTTCTCTCATTGCTTCAGTATCATGATATCTGCTAGTGATGAATTATTGATTAAAGTACCGTGCTCCTTAACTTTCAGGAATCACTATGTATTCAGTTTTGGGACAAGGAAAGTTTTATTGATGGTCCAATTCGGTCTCTTCTTTACAACCTAGAAAGTGAGTTCCCTTTCAGGACAGTCGAACTTGTACGACTCCTGTCATCCCTTTGTGAAGGAACTTGGCCTGCAGAGTGTGTGTAAGTAAATAAATAATTGATGTTTATCTATTATCTCATATATTGGAATTACACTGCCGTTGGTCTCTCAAACTCAAAAGCACATTTTTTTTCCCTTAAATTGTTGGTAGCCTTTCCTATGAATGCATTTTTTCAACAGGTATAACTTCCTCGATAGGTCTGTTGGTATATCATCCTTGTTCGAGATTAGTAGTGATTTGCAGGTAGATGGCGTCTCTGGTACGGTTGAGGCACGGAAGGCAGTACGAGTTCCTGGGATTGAAGGTTTGTTTATTCCTGCTGGAACTCATGGCCGTGTCTTGAAAGTTGTTGGAGAGAATACTGTCCTTGTACGATGGGAGGTAGTTGTTCAAATACTGTCTAGTATTTTTTTTTTTTTTCTTTGTGCTTCCTGTTCCCTTATTCATGGTCTTTAATCATAAATTTCCTTC
This sequence comes from Gastrolobium villosum, assembly GCA_032173675.1. Classification (NCBI taxonomy): domain Eukaryota; kingdom Viridiplantae; phylum Streptophyta; class Magnoliopsida; order Fabales; family Fabaceae; genus Gastrolobium; species Gastrolobium villosum. Next base: position 120,718 of record JAVKPL010003727.1, read on the forward strand.
AGAACAACTTTTTGGTGATATGGAAATAGATGACCTAGAAATTTTTTAAAATATTATTGCTTATTCTAGTATTTATTTTCTGTCTCCTCTTTGCCTTGGTATAGACCTGGAAAGATCAATAACCTGAAATTCCAGCCAATGCATCTAGAGAGGCTGGTTTTGAAAGGTCCTAATAGAAAGAGATCAATTTTTATTTTGAGTAACTACATGGTACGAAAAATCAATTTATTGAAGTCCACCAAAGCTGATTGTAGGTATTTGTTTTATCTACACCTGGTTTCAAATAAATCACTTGCTTGCCAAACCCAAACCCAAACTAGCAAAATATTTAGAAACTCTATTAATTCTTTGGTTATGAGTTTTCAGTCTGAAATTTTATTCTTAAGTGATAATAAAAAAAAAGCTAGTGTTTCAGTTTTCAATTCTTCAAGTGCTGTTTAGTTGCCAATTATAAAAGTAGCTGCTGATGTTTTATACTCCTTATAAATTTTACAGTAATTTGGAGACTATAATATTTCTTGGAGGTGGCTTCGTGTCTGATTGGGAAGTCTTATTTTTAGAGAATTTTAGCTTCTCTTCTCCTTATAAGCAGAAGTATAGCCAAATATGTTTTTACAAAAGTCTCTCGTTATAAAAAGAGTTTTTTGTTATAATGAATACAAAAAACAAAAGCTAAAAGCTCCTAAGAGGAGTTTTTTTTAAGATGTATACTAGCTTTTTAGCGTTCTTATATTTATTTTTCAGCTTCACCCTTATTCTAAATTTGTATTTACCAATTTTACTCTTTACCCTAATAATCCATCCTAATTTCATCTTCCCTATTTCAGAACCCTCATAACAGCTTTATATAATCACCAAACAGCTTTTAGCTTTATTTTTTAAGCTCTTTTTTTTTTTTAAAAAAAATTTAACTTAAAAAAAGATGTGCCAAACAAGCTTTCAGTATCTCATCAATATAATCTCAATTTCTCAATTCATGCTGACAAAATCTTCATTTTTGTAGTATGCAACATCTGGATTGTTAGTGTTACTCCTACGTTTGGGCCAAGATATGTATTTGAATAGCAAGGAGGAAGCTGTTTTCACTCTTGAGCTGTTCAGTAGATTGGTGTCCTTTAACACTGTAAGTTGGTTAGTTTTATTGACCATTTTTTTTACTTCCGTTCTTTGGAAGAATACAGCCACTGGTTGGAAATTGTTGCAAATTTATCATGACTGATCTATGGATGCATAATAAACAATCTAGTATTATATTTCTCCTGGATGACATAGTGTGATGAGACTTAAAGGTTTTGAGTAGTATTTTTAACAATAAGATATGTGCATCAGTTGTTTTGGCAGTAATCTTTTGTCTGCCTAATGAAATTCAGTCCTTGATTGTTAATTTTGACTTAAAATTGGACATGATTATAACTTTTTTGTTTTTATTTGTTGGACTGGCATTGGTTACCATGGTATACTTCTAGCCGTCTAGTGTAGTTGGTTCTATCCCCTTAGTTTTTTTAGTAAATTTATCAAATTCTGATAGGTTCTATGAATTCACATTGAGAACTAAATGAAAACAATCTGAAAATGGTATTATCCTCAACTGGTCCTCCTAAGAAAGCTAGCAATTTCACCACAAACACTCAAGAAAGTTGAAAGAAATTACAAGGTAAAAGAACTACTGCAAAAGAGGAAACGTTGTCGAAGATAAAAATTGCAGAAAAGGAAAATTAATAGTTCAGTAGCATTCAAGAGGCCACTGTTCTCTCCCAAAATCCCAATCCCAATCCTACCAAAAGCCTGACTATCCTTCTTGCTAATCTCTATTTAACCTCATATGCCCATGTTTGTTGTTACGCAATATTCCTCCCAACTGATTCTGGAATATTTCCCTTCAACAGAATTGCTAACATTGTTGTTAAAATCGCGATTTTACATGTAGGATCATTCGATCCTATGATTTTTTATGCCATGGCGATTCATATTGCAAGAAGAATTGCATTTTGGTAAGATCGTGTAGGATCGCCTTGCAAACTTGTAAACTCGTAGAATCTCCCCGTTCTTGCGCTTTTGTTAAAAGACCCAAAGTGCCCAAATTTTAAACCTAGTAACCCACAATCCAGAAAATACATGTTACCCAAAAACACATGATAAAAAAAACAAAAGCCCCAAGTCAGAAAGTCCCTAAATGGTTATATTTTATTTCCTTCTCACCTTGTGCGAAACAGAGCCTGCCACGGACGATTGCAAAAGTTTGCGACTGCCTGCCATCAACTTCTTCACGACCGTGGCTTTTTTGGGTTCTGTCATCTCCCTGCTCAAAACAATCTTCTCTTCCTCTCTTTCTTGCATGAATGAAAAGGTGCTTTAGTTTGCCATTCTTTGTAACTTTGTTCAAGTGAAGTTGTTAGAGAATAGTATAAACCATTAAAAAGGACCTCACCCAACAACTTAAACTTTTGGGTTGAATTGATTCTTTACATGGTATTAAAGCCTTAGTGTGAACCCAAGTGTGGTGGCTCAGTTGGTAGCATGGGGACTGAGTGGTGGGAGAGGACCTCGGTTCGAATCCTGCCAACACCATCTGGGGAGGGGCATAAGTACCGTAATCCTTGGACTCGCACTCGAACTCTGGATTAGTCCTATAGGCGGCTCAAAGAGTCGAACCCATTGGGATACCGGGGGGTTCTGATTCGCCTCAAAGAGGTAATTAGGATCAGTTTCCAAAAAAAAAAAAAAGCCTCAGTGTCACGGGTTCGTCCTCATCGCCCCCTATTTAACTAATAATTAATCAATTCTTGTGGAGTTTCTCAGCACAGGTAGGTGAGCCTGTGCATTGTCCACCCTTCAAGCCCAGTGGGCTCTCATGTGAGGGGACGTGTTAGAGAATAATATAAACTATTAAAAAGACCCTCACCGAACAGCTTAAGCTTTTAGGTTGAATTGGTTCTTTACAAAAGTGAATATTATATTTTATTGAATGCTTCTATTTGTAAAGCATTGTGTTGAAAACGAAACTATTCTGACCATAACTATATTTTATTGTCTTCTATTGTTTTCATAAAATGTTTTATTATATTTTATTCCATTTGAAACTTTTTCATTTTTAGCGGTTCTGACCATAATTATATTAAGATTCATGTCTTTTTTTAATAAAATAGGGCCGACCCAGTTCAAATACCCACTTCGTGAGTGTCTGGGGAAGAGAATACTCTAGGCAGTCTTTCCCCTACTTTTTGCAGAAAGATTGATTCGAACCCGCTATTTGAGACACCACGGCAAGCAAGAAAGAAACATTTTTTAAAGGCAGAGATAGCAGAAGTGACAGAGAGAGACGCGATAGACTAAAAAGCCCTTAAAAAATCCTTAAATTTTTTATGTTACACATTTAAATTTAGGACAAAATTGATATTTTGCCTTATGACAGCAATATGGCCGCAAATGCGATCGCAATGGCCACTATTGCGTTCCGATGCGGCGTGGCGCGGTTTCTTGCGGCAAGGCACCGCAACGCCCTTACAGCGCGGCTCGCGGCACTATTGCCGCGCAATTAACTACTATGGTTACTGTTTGAATGGAATACAATAAAATAAAGGGAAATACTTATGTCATGTTGTAGGAAAATGCTTAGGTCATGTTATAGACACAACCAATGTGGATCCCACCACTTTCAAAATAAAAAGAAAAGAAAAGAAAGTGGTGGGGTCCACAGCTCGCAGGTGTTTCTCCCTTGGATCATGCATGAATTGACTAACAATACTAACTGCATAAGCTAGATATATCAATCTTCCCACTATTCGTTGATACTGTCTTTTGTCAATTGGAGGGCTCTCATTTTTACTTCCTAATCTGTGATTCTGCTCAATCAGAGTACTGGAAGGTTTACACCCAAGTTTTCCTTCTTCTTTAAGGAGGTCAAGAACATAATTCTGTTGACAAATAAAAATGCTTTGTTTTGAATGAGCAACTTCTATCCCAAGAAAATATCTCAGGTTACCAAGATCTTTAACTTCAAATTCAGCGGTCTGTCTTTTTTGCCGAACACATTTCTCACATATATCATCCCCTGTTATAATCATATCATCAACATAAACTAGAAGGATAGTGGTCTTACCTTCCTGAGAATGTTTAAAGAAGAGTATATGATCTCCTTGACTTTGCTTGTATCCCAATGAAAGCATAACTTTGGTAAATCTTCAAAACTAAGCACGCAACAATCACATACAACGACTTCTTCAATCTACAAACTTTATTATCTCCATTTGTAGAGTTAAATCCTAGTGGGATCCCCATGTAAACCTCTTCTTCTAATTCGCAATTGAGGAAGGTGTTTTTCGCATCAAATTGTTTCAAATCACAATTAAAATGAACAGCAAGAGACAATAAATCTGACAATGTACATTTTGGCCACTGGAGCAAATGTTTCTTCATAATCAATACCATAGGTCTCTGTGTATCCCTTGGCTACCAGTCGAGCTTTATACCTGTCAAGAGTCCCATCAGAATTATATTTCGGAGTATACACCCATCTGCACCCTAATGCCCTTTTTTCATTTGGCCTGCCAACAACTTCCCATGTATTATTCTTCTCCAACGCATTCATCTCGTCATGCATGGCTTGAACCCAATTATCATCCTTTAATGCTTCATGTACTGATTTCGGGATTGAAATGGAGTCAATTGCTGTAATAAAACATCTATGCTGCATAGAGAGATTCTTGGAGGAGACAAAATAAGAAATAGGGTGTTGGGTACAAGACCTTTTTCCTTTCCTTATAGCAATGGGTAAGTCATCATAATTAATATCAGGCTCAGGAATAAAAGTAGTGTATTCAGTACTTATCAGCGGTTCAGGCGATTACAGTTGCTGGTGAGGCAGTGTGAGTTGTTTCTTCCTTTGGTACACCAGTTCAGGTGTCCCAGCTTTGCGTATTTACTGTCTATCAATAGGAGACATGTCACATGAGGAATCAGATGAATTTTCAGCCTCAACAACTAAATCTTCCTTCTCGTTGTCATATAGTGTAACTATTGGGGTAGGAGACTCAGACTCGAAGAAAATGGATGAAGCTTCTATATTGTTCTTCCCCTGAAGCTGAGGGCGTAGAAAGTAGGACTCAGATTCATGGAAGCTAACATCCATAGAAACAAAGAATTTATGACTTGGAGGATGGTAACATTTGTATCCTTTCTTGTTGGGAGCATAACCAAGGAAGACACATTTAAGGGTTCTAGGCTCTAATTTACTCCGATGTTGTTTATGGATATGGATGAAGGCAACACATCCAAAGACACGAGATTGAAGACTTTGCATAATTGGAACAGAAGGAAAAAAAGAGGTCATGAGATCAACAGGACTTACATGGCCAAGGACTCTCGGGAAGGCAGACGGTTGATCAAATAGGCTGCAGTTAATACATCTTCTCCCCAGTAAGAGTTGGGTACAGATGTCAGAAACAATAATGCTTTGGTGACTTCAAGCAAATGTCGATTCAGTAACTCCATTCTGTTAGGTGTATCCACACATGTGAGTTCATGAACCATTCCTTTATCTTTAATAAACTGGAAAAGACGCTGACAGAGCAATTTCATATGGACCTAAGCCGTTTCAATTCCTCATGACAAATAGTAGTAAATTCATCAAGCATCTGTGATGTCTCATTCACAGGAGGAATGTCTGAGGGGGCGAAGAAGGATTGACCACGTGAGGTTGACTTACCAAGCTTCTCCAGAACCTGTTGCTTTCTACGAAGACGGTAACAAACCTCTTTTGTGTGACCTGGTCTTTTATAATAGTTGCACCAACGCCCCTTTGCCGGGCTTAGAAAAAGAAGGCCCTTGAGGTGGCTTAGCCGGGATCATGGCAAACTTGTCAGTGAGCTTAGAATCAGAAGGAGCTGGAGTAGTGGCTTTAGATAAGAGTATGACAGATCCTTCGAACAACTTTGCATCCATCATGACAGCCCTGCGAGTTTATTCACCCCTGACAGTGGAAAAATTTCAGAAAGAGAAGGTAATTTTTCCTTACCAAGAATTTGAACTCGAATAGGGTCATATTCTAAGTTGAGACCACAAAGAAAATCAAAGATCCTATTTCGTTCAATGGAGGTGGTCAAAGTGGCTGCATCCTTGCTACACTCCATCTTCAAACTCTGGTACTGATCAAGATAAGTCCATAACTCATTCAGAATAACACTCTGTTAAAGAGAGAGCCTTGCTTGGTAGAAAAAATCTTATTCCTTAGATCATAGCAGGTGGCAGCATCTTGCTTCATTGAGTAAGTTTGTCTAAGAACATCCCAGATCTCAAGAGCGGAAGGTAAGAACATGCAATGTTGACTAACCTCAGGAGTCAAAGTTCCATTGCCACGTCATAATAAGAGAGTTTTCATCATCCCAATCTGCAAATTTTGGATCTGTTTTGGCAGGACCAGGTCCTTCAAGATGAGTAATTTTACGACGCCATTTAAGGATGGTACGAACAAGCTGGGACCATTGCAAATAATTCTTTCCATTAAGACGGTAATTGTGATGAAAAGGAGGAAGGTCATTTGGAGAAAGAACAGCTGTCGAGCATGTACCAGACATAATTCTGGCTGAAACAAAAGAAACGGTCAAATAGTAAAGAAAAACCTCGTTGGAACAGTAATGAAACACTGTGGGTAGACTGTGATCAAGTCGAAATGACAAGAGAAGCACAGATCCAGACTCAGGAGGAGGCAAGGTTGTCTGTCCAAGTCGCGCATGACGACTGTGCCCGACGCGCCGCCGCAAAATCAGACAACGCGTCTGTTTCTGCGCGTGAGATGTCGTCTCGAGATGGGTCCTGGACAGAGAGGATCGCCTGGTCGTGGCGATCACATGCGTGGGTGGATCGCCGGAAAAGTCGTCGGAACAGTGATTGGAGACAGTGGTCTCCAATAGTGACGATGATCTGAATAAATAGTGGTATCGGTCCAACAATGAACAAGGTCCCGGCAAAAATTCTCCGGTGGCGGCGGCTGATGGCGGTGAGATATAAAAATAAGGATTTCTCTTTTTAAAAGTGATAGTTGCAAAAGCAGAGCCCTCAGAATCGAGAGCTTTGATACCATATTGAATTGTATAATATTGAATAGATGTAATAGTTGTACAAGAGTTCTCTATTTAAAGAGACTAAAAGATCAAATGGGCTAAGCCCAAATACACTTTTAGAGTATTTTAGCTAATACAAATAGTAAATAAATAATGGGTTCGCTTTTTCTGCAATTACTGCAGATAAGTTATCTGCAGTAAGCCAATACGACGTCGTTTTGGGGCGGTCATGGTGTTTTTGTAATTTTGATTTATTTCAGGGTTATAATAGTCTTTATATTTATAATCTTTTAATATTTCAATACCAAAACGACGTCGTTTTGAGAATAAATGCAGATAACTTATCTGCATTAAATGCAGAAACATTTTTCCCATAAATAATTCTAATATTTACAATAGTTTACCTCTTTATATGCACTTTAATTTCATTTTTATCTTTGTTCAATCTCTTCGTATCTTTCATTTGGGTTCATTTACCACCGTCTCCAATTAGTTTGGAATAAAGGTGGTGTTGATGTTGATTTATTTCAAATTATTCTTTGCACTTTAATTTCATTTTTATCTTTGTTCAATCTCTTCCTATCTTTCATTTGGGTTCATTTACCACCGTCTCCAATTAGTTTGGAAAAAAGGTGTTGTTGATGTTGATTTATAACAAATTATTCTTTTATATTTATAACACTTACCCTGATTATTGACTGACAGTATATGCTAAATTTGGTCACATATGAGCCAAATATATCAATTTACCTACTAGCCTTTAATATTAAACTCTATCAACCTTGAGACTTTCTTCATTTTCTATTTTGTGATTATGCTCAATGAGTACACTCGCAGCCTTACACTCTAGCTTTCCAATTTCCTCGAGAAGATCAAGGACATATTTTCTTTGATAAATAAAAATGCCTAGTTTGGAATTGGCAACTTCTATCCCAAGGAAGTACCTTATCTTTTCAATATCTTTTATTTCAAACTCAGTTGCTAGTCTCTCATGTAGTAGTCATTTCTCAAATCATTCCCAAATAGAATGATGTCAGCAAAATGCACAATAGAATAGTAAGTTTTCCTTCTTGTGAATGTTTGAAGAAAAGAACATATCACAGAAAAGGGTTCCTGAGCCTGTACTATGTCCCCTTTTTCTCTCACAGATCTTCTTACTATATGCAGGCTCTTTGTTTTGCTGTGATGGACATTAGCAATTCTCTGCAAAATCATGCTATTGGCTTGATGAATGAGAAGGTTGAAAAGAATGTCTGGTAAATTATTCAAATTGAATGCTTGTCCTTTTGCGTATGTATTTTATAGTATATCATATTTTCTCTTCACTTGTTTGGTATCTATCAGAATTTAAAAGGGGTTTTTTTACTTGTCTTTACAGGGTGGTTGAGATAATTTGCAATCTGGTCAGAAACCTGCCTCTAAATTCCTGTGGTGCTGCACTTATGTCAATGGGCCTCAAGATTTTGAGGATTATGTTGATTTGGTAATTGAACTTATTCTTCTGTAGAAGTTGAACAATTTGTTCAGATCAAGTATTTGATCTGTTTTGTATCTGAAGTCTTAAGAGTAAAAAAAACATATTTTGATGGATTGTTTGAGGATTACCTTGTTGGCTCTTCATGATTTACCACCATTTGTTTTTGAATTAATAATGTCATGGAGAAAAGGCTTACTGGTTCTTTTCCTTTCCTTTCCAGTTCTCCATCTAATGTTACAGCTGTGACTCAAAACGCAAATCTATTTGATATCACTTTGCAGACAGGTGTTTTCAGTGTAGGCAGTAATGATTTGTCAAGGTAAAACTTTATTTTTAAAATAGCACGCATATAGAAATTGGCAACTTACTTTCTTTGCGAGAATGGTTTGAAATTGTGTGCTTACATGAAAAGAAATGGATTATGTTAATCCTTTTGTCCTCTATTTTATGACTTCACATTTTCTTTGTTTACCTCGCGGCCATGTAGTGTACTAGTGGTTTATTGTTATCGATTTGTATTATAGAATATGAAGTTACATCTCCTAATTATTCTGTCTTTTTTCCAGTGGATCATGGTTGCTCTCTAGCAAACTGGCAAGAATGCTTTTAATTGACTGTGAACAAAACAGTAATGACTGCCCCTTGGCAATATCAGGTACGACTAACATGATTTCTCTTCCATTTTATTGGTATAATGTTATTTATTTGTTTCTGATTGTTTGTATCTTGTATTCTTATGCTTATCCTGCTTGCTTTGAAAGTTGGACTGTATGAAATAAGTCTTATTTTTCCCAAATATTGTATTGATTTTGCTGTTATCTTTTTTGCTTCTTTCTTGTTCCTGATTTTATATACACAGACAGCCTCATTGACAACTTGGGGTACTCAATACATTGGATGCTTATTTTGAAAGATTTTTCAAGCTTTAGTGCTTTGGTAGACTTAGAATTCTTATAAGATGCTATACTTATCTAGGAGCGCCTTTAACTGCAGTACAGCAAATTAACTGAGTGTATGACCAATAACCAGAAAAGGAAAAAAAGACTATTATAATCCACTTTTGTATTTATGGCAATATACTGACGTATATCTATGCGAATTTAAATTTGTTAAGAAATAATTAATCAGAATTGTTGCTTTGGCTTGCTTTTGTGGAGTTTGTTCTATATTACATATATTTCTCCATATTCTTATGTTTTTGTCCGAATAGTGCAGTGCTTGACTTCACCATACAGCTTGTAGAAACCGGAGTAGAGAATGATGCTCTCCTCGCTTTGATCATTTTCTCTTTGCAGTATGTCCTAGTCAATCATGAGTACTGGAAATACAAGATGAAGCATATTAGATGGAAAATAACATTGAAGGTATGTCCTGCTTCTGTTTGAAGTAGTACAGTTTTGTACTCAGTTTTGCTTATCCCTCTTCATGAAAATATGTGCTGTTAATTCTCCTTTGTATACTGAACTGAAGAATTAATAATGAACTGTTCCTTTTCGTTCAAATCGGTTTTGTAGTTTCATATTTATTTTCTTCCATTACAATCAGCGTTGGCTGTGGAGCCGTTTGAAAGCTCTGTTCTGGTTGCTTTATATGTGCCCTTCATGTTGAAGTTGTGATGAATGCCTCTTATTTGATGAACTCTGCCAGTATGATGTGTTGCTAGTGGTTCTCTGTTGGCATATTTTGTTGATCAGGAAAGGTGATAAGAACCTTGGGATGCACCACCCCAAAAGCTAGCTCAAAGGGTGATAGTGTCCAAGGCCTTATAAACCCCACATTAGCTGCCCATATTTGGTCTGACTTGTGTTTTTCTTAATTCCACTTGAAATTAGGGGGCGGTGAGGATCGAACTCGTGATCTTGTGGTCACTTAAGCTCTGATACCATGTAAAGAACCATTTCAACCCAAAACCTTAAGCTGTTGGGTGAGGGCCTTTTTAATGGTTTATATTATTCTCTAATAATACATTTAATGTGGGACTCCAAGCTATGAAGCACCGATACGTGAAAAAAAAAATTCCAACGAATCGGATACGCGTTCCAGACAGATACGCTTCTGATATACCTTGCAAATGGGTCCTAACATTCCACCACGCTTCGCAGCCCCGGCTATCACGCGGGCTGGTTTTGTGCTAGTCTTTTACTAGCCCTGGGCGAACATTGCAATGTCGGCGTCACCAAATAAACTGGATTAACATAGTTCATATATATGGATTGAATTTAGGTTAAAAAACTTATTATTTTAATGAAGACATAATTTTAATAACTATTATTCATTAATATATTTTAACATATTTTTTTATCTAATTATAAATAAAAAGGTAAAGCGTAAAAGTAATATAAATAATTATATTAAAAATATTATTTAATATTAAGACGTATCGGAACGTATCGAAATAGATATTTTTGAGGTAACGAAGGCTCGGAAATGATACCATTTGATAAGAACTTTGGGATGCAACACCCCAAGAATTAGCTCAAAGGGTGGTAGTGCTTAAGGCCGTATAAATCCCACATTAGTTGCCCGTACAACCAATGTGGGACTCCAAGTCCCATACCTTGCAAATGGGTCCTAACAAAAGGTCTTTGTTAATTTAATATATGTTTGATCTTCACTGGTTATCTTGTGCAATTGAAATTTTAAAATTTTATATGCATTGTTGTTTATTTGATACGGTTTTCACTGCTGCTGTTCGAAGTTTATGTCAATCGCTGCTCATTTATTGCTAGCACTAACACACTGGGGCGTGATTTTGGAATATAACTTATGGTGTAGGTTTTATACAATTAAGAATCAGGATTATGCCGTTGTGAATAATTTCAAACTTTGGGTTACTATTGCAGGTTCTTGAGTTGATGAAAAAATGCATAATATCAATGCCATATTATGGAAAATTGGGTGAGATCATTCGCAATGTGTTGTTCACTGATTCTTCCATCCACAGCACACTCTTGCAAATTGCTTGCACAACTGCACATGCCTTGGAGGTGACATGTTGAAGCTTTTCGGGTTTATTTGTCACCCATTTATTAAAGTATTAGGCTTTTTCCTCCTTCTTATTGACAAAAGGACTTTTTTTTAACAGAAATTGCATGTAAGCCGCCTCTTTGATCCAATGGAAATTGAAGGGTTACAGCTTGCTATAGGTTCTGTTTTGGACATTCTTTCAGTCATGCTGACCAAATTTCCCAAGGTACAGAGGAAAACCACAAAGATTTTATCTTAAATTATAATTATAAATTTTAATGGTTTTGTTGGTTTCATATTTTTACAGAAATTCTTGTGATGATAGTGAATTCATGGAATATCATACTTTTCTTTTGTTATCCATCTTTTAAGTTGTTGAGGGTTATTGTTTTAGTGCTATAAATCAATGGTATTTTATTATCTTTTGTTATCCATAACTTTCTCTTTTGTCATTATTATCTATATCTCTACATTATGGAAATACTGAATATTATTCTGCGTTGCCCAGGATACATCATCCAGCTTTCCTGTTTTTCTTCAAGCAGTGTTCTCAAGCACAACCAAACCAGTTCCTGTTGTGACTTCTGTTATATCCTTGATTTCATACTTCCGAGATCCCGTATGAACTCTCTATCCTTGCTCAAATTGGAGTGTCATTTCATTTTTCTGATTCTTTTAATGCACCTACTTACTCTGAACTACCACCCTCTAGCAGTGGTGGTAATGAGTTTTTATTGAACAATAACTAAAATATGCCTGTTTTCGTTCTCTTTTCTTCCATCAATTAGACATCTTTGAACACTTAAGTGTACAGTACTTCATTAGTCACATATTGTGTTATTAATATTATTGGTAATGGCATCAGCTGAATAAGGAACTGATTTTGATAAAATTTGCTATCTTATCTCTAGTTTTCATAGTTACACTTAAATTGTCAACTTGTCATCTCTCTTTTCTGTTTGTATTGCCTTATTTTGTTTGGCATGCTTGCTCCCACATTGCCTTCATGAAGTATACATTTCATCAAGCATTTGATGCCATAAGCAAGTGGGCCCTACATATCTCTCTGATAGTTTATTTGTTACTCATTTTACCACCCTTTCATTGAATATGTACTTGATGATACCTGATTTTCTATTGCATTGCTTGACAGACGTCTTGTCTATGTAGGCCATCCAATTAGGTGCTGTCAGGTTTATTTCAACATTATTTGCCGTAGCAGATTGTATTCAACCATTTTCATATGGAACTACTTGCTATGCTCCAGATAATGAGGAGGTTTGGGGTCTTAGTTTACGGTTCTTTAACTTTATTGTTCTTTTAGCTTATAGGCCTGATTTAAGTGATAATTTTTCTAATTGGTTTTAGATCATAGATTTGAGGCACTCTGTGAGCTACATATTGCGGGAACAATCGATATCAAATGAAGATCTCTTTGTTGCAACTGTTAATCTGTTTACTTCTGCAGCACATTGCCAGGTTTAAATTATGTATAGTAAATTAAAGAATTGGATTTCACATTTTCTGTGCAGAAGTTACAAGGTTACTCGCACTGATACCATTTTTGGTTTTGTCTGGTGCTGGCAATGAATTTTAAATTTCAAAATGAATACTACAAGTTTTTGCTTCTCTATCATCATGGAAATATGTCAACAGTTTGTAGGTTTTTTTAATTAAAAGTATATTACTAATATTAGAGTTTCATTGAATGTTGGCTTGTTTATCAGTCACTTGCACTTTGGAAGCACAAATATCTGTGAAATGTAGCCAACTGTTCAAAATGCTTTCACCAAAAGGAAATAGTGTCTTCTACACTGGATATATTGTTTAGATTCCTGTGAAAGTTGATTTTAAATTATGGTATCAGAATTCTGTTTCAGTTTTTTCTTTTGTTGAGAAAGAGAAAGGGGGGTCAATGTGACTTTTTTAGCATTCGCAGTTGAGTTCAATCATCATTTTCTTATTTGACGTGTCTTTTTGCAGCCGTCTTTTACTGTTGTTATCTTCGATCCAGAGGAAAACAATGAAGATCATAGTATTGATGATGCAAAGCTGCAAAGGAATGAAACTTCTCTTGTACCACTAGATTCTAAAAAGTCAAGTCTAATAGTTTCACTTATGCACTATATTGAAAGGGCAGATGATCTGATCAAGAGGTACCAGAGTTTTTTTTCCCGTTGTTTTTAATCTTTTTTTTCTTTAGTTTTTATCTTAATTGCTTATTCTTTTTGTTGGTTTGCTTGCTTTTCATCCATATTTAAATTTAAATGAGTTACTCATATTGTAATTTTCTCTTTATGTCCAGCAATCCCCGCATACTGCTTTGTGTACTTAACTTCATGGTTGCCTTATGGCAAGGGGCTCTCCAGTATGCAAATCTCTTGGAATCTCTAAGAAGCCATGGAAAGTTCTGGAAGCACTTGGCCAATGCAATCTCTAATATTGCTAGCAGTGAAACGCCCCTACTTGACACTCTGAAAGAAAAAGATGCTTTCAATCTGGCATATAGTTTCCATTGTCAATCTGCCATACTGGCAATCATGGCATATGAATTATTCTTGCAGAAAAAGTTATTGCATGCAGAGTCACTTGTGAAGGATGCAGCTGAATCTAAGGAAAAGGAGCAAAATGCCACAAAAAGTGAAAAATCTAAAGCCACAGATTTTGATGATCTTAAGGGAATCTGGTCTTCATGGTCCAATGACTGTGTTTTAGAGAAACTAATAAAGTCATATACTTCTTGCGTATATAATAATGATATATATTATGGTGCAAAGGTTAGCTTGATGTTATCTTCCTTTTTGATTTAATAGGTGATAATCTTTATTATGATTAGGTAACTTGGAATCCTATTTTATTGAAATTCCTTGCTTGTGCTGTATCATAGTTTCGTTATTCTTTCAACATTTAAAATGTTCCCTTTTCTACTTTTCTGACATTGCTTTTGAGTCTCTACGTGATCTGTTGAATAGTGCAAATTAACATCAACATCACCTTTATCCCAAATTAATGAATAGTGCAAACCAAAAGATAAAAATTGTTTGTCTCACTATGTTTATGCATGACACAATTATAGATCTACATTATAAACCTCTCCCTTTTTTATTTACTTCCACCATGTAATGTAAATAGGTTGCTACCAGCGTATTCTCTGCTCATGTGATGACTAAACTAGCTGTTAGCGACTCTGGAAGTTTATCTGTGTCATTGCTTCAGAAGATTCATGGAATTGTGGAGAAGGTAAGTTTCAAAATATTAGAACTTTAATGTCGGGACTTCTGGTTTACATATCGTACCCTCTGTTTTCAGTTGACTATTTTGTCAACATTTTCTAATATATAGAAACATTTCTTTTCTGCAGTTGAGCATTCATCCTGCGTTCTCTGAATTGCTATCTCAGCATTCACAGCGTGGTTACAGGTTACTGGACTTTATCCATGCATCCTATTTTTATGATCTTAATTGAAAGATTTTCTATATCAATCACGTGTCATCTGTGACACTGTTGGAACTTGGAACATCAATGAACTATAATTCATTTTGCTCTGCATATAATCTTGCATGCCTTTTACATGGATAATTAATTAACATCTAGAACACACTTTGAATCTGATTTCACTATCATTGTATCTCTAAGAATTTCTCAGTACTTTTAATTTGAGTCAGAAGTCATGCTTTTTCTTTCCACCATACACAATCCATGTCTTGATTTTACCTTGTCCAACTAAAACAGATGTATTTCTTCTTTTATTATGTATATGTATCAAAATTTGGTTATTTTTCTTAATTTGCACAGCGAGGGGAAGGAACTAAAGAAGTTGATACTCAGTGACCTCTATTATCATTTACAAGGAGAGCTTGAAGGGAGAAAAATTGGTATTGGACCAATCAAAGAATTATCTCAGTTTCTTGTTGAATCAAATTTTTTGGGAACCTATCAGCACCAGTTCAATGAAGACTCTTTTGTGCAAAATTTGTACTTGTTTGACCTAATACACTTGCGAGCAGATTTGAGATTAGATGTGTGGGATTGTTCTAATTGGAGAACATCCAAGGAGATTGCAGAAACCATGTTGCGTCTCCTGCAGGATGCAAACTCGGTTATGTTGCTCTCAAGTTCAAAGCTTTCTGCATTAAAAGGATTGATAGCTGTGATGGCTGTCTACCATGATGATGTAAGAATTTAAAAATTCTGATTTCCTTTCATGCACTTTCCTATCTGAATTGTAAGGCACAAGTGTAGTAATGTTCATATACCAGTTCAACTGCTTGATGGTCAAGCATTTGAGCCCTGCAATTGGCTTATGAATGATTCTTATAGGTGGAATATGATCCTGTTTTAACAAGAAGCAATGTTTAAAGATTCTTAACATTTTTACTCATCTTATTATGTCTAAAATGTCAAGGGCTGCTTAGAAGATTTAGTTTTGATGTAAAGAACCAATTCAACCCAAAAACTTAAGCTGTTGGTTGAGGCTATATTAATGGTTTTATATATCTCAACACGCCCCCTCACACGAGAGCCCATTGGGCTTGAAGGGTGGACAATGCACAGGCCCACATACCTGTGCGAACAAAGAAATTCCACTTGAAAGAAAGTGGGAGGCGGCGAGGATCGAACCCGGGACACGAGGCTCTGATACCATGTAAAGAACCTTGGGATACACCACCCCAAAAGCTAGCTCAAAGGGTGGGAGTGCCCAAGGCCTTATAAAGGCCACATTAGTTGCTCATACAACCAATGTGGGACTATATATCTCAACACGCCCCCTCACACAAGAACCCATTGGGCTTGAAGAGTGGATTATGCAACAGGCCCAGCCTACCTGTGCTAAGAAATTCCACAAGAGAAGTGGGGGACGGCGAGGCTCTGATACCATGTAAAAAACCTTGAGATACACCACACCAAAAGCTAGCTCAAAGGGTGGGAGTGCCCAAGGCCTTATAAAAGCCACATTAGTTTCTCATACAACCAATGTGGGACTATATATCTCAACATTTGATAATAATTCCTTTTTGTTGTGGTTGTATAAGTATTGGTTTTGCCATGATGAATATAAGTCATCAGCAGGATTTTTTGCTTTATAATTTTAAACTGCAAATGTCAAATAGGAACTGTAAAAGGGTCTTTTGTGATGGAATTTTGTTTGATTCTTTTGAGAAAGGTCACTGTAACAATCCAAACAGCAAAATTCCAGAATAAAAAGAAACAGCAAAATTCCAGAATAAAAAGAAACAGAGACACTTTGTATTAAATCTAGAAAGATCAACAGTAACAATTACATGAGAAATCCATGACAGTATTACTCCAATACTTTTCCTAATTACAGAACTGAATGGAAATACAAGAATAAGGAAATTAGCAAGATAGATTCAGAGGAGTTGGAGAGCCCCTGATCTCTCCCAAAGGTCCAAGTTCCAATTGCCCAAAAAGATGCCCCCACTCCTTCCATACTACTCCCTATTTAACTAAATTCCCTAACAGATTTTCCCTACATGATGAGTCAGCGTAAAGGAATATTATTTTCTACATTGTTGCCTATGGAAGACTTAATGTTGAGCCCCTAATATCATTTATGGGTCGTAACAATACTCCCCCCCAAAAGATTCACCTTGTCCTCAAGGTGATGGTCAGTAAACTAGTGTCTTCCCCCAGGATCACACTGCTTGAAATATAAAGGCCAATTGATGCATGAAGCAACATAACAACCGCCACCAGGATCCCATTGGGTGAGCTGTAAAGGCCAACATATGTTTGCAGAAATATAAACTCCCCCCGGATCCCATTGTCCCTCTGCACTAATGACTTCGTTGCTTTCCCACCCTTGAAGAATATTCAAGGCATTGATCTCATGGTTGAAACCAGAATACAAATAAACCAAAATGCAAATAACTCTTGCAGAAATCATGAAGCAGGAATGGGTTTGAATAATAACTTGCAGTACTAGAACAGAACCCACTTTGTTATCATCTCCAGAATTTTCATGACCAGTGCTCTTTTTGTCCTCATCACAATCATGCAGTTCGCCATTAAGTTGATGGATTTCTGCCATAAGGCTTCGCTCCCACTGCTTTTCAACCTCCCTCAAATCTGGAAATTTTCTAAAATTAAAGCTATAAGAATGACCGTTCTCTTGACATAAAAAACCATCGAAATTGTCAGTGAAAGGATCTTTATAAAGCTTTTGAACTTTTGAAAGGTGTTTCAAATCAACTTGGAGAATATAATGCAGAGGAGAAGAAGCAAGTAATCCATGCATTCTAGGAATTAACTTGTGAACCCCATGCCTGATATCATATGCAGAACCATGATGGAAGAGACGAAGACGGTTCTGCAGATCCATGTTAAAACCATTCATGAATCTCTCCGTTACAAAAACGCAACGACTTGGTATGCTCCTGTGTTTTGCCTTGCTTGCGCAAATCGCATGGAAAATCCCCTTGTATGGTAGATAATTCTTCCATCGCATGTACAAGCTTCCTGACAACACCTGACTCCACCATGGAGTGGAGATGGCTGCAGCGTCCCATTTGTCATGGAATTTCTAATGTGCTCCGTTCTGTTTGTGGTAGCCGGTGCTGACCAAGATGATTAGGGTTTGCCATAGGATGAAAAAGTAGAGAAGACAATTGGATTGATTGGGCTGAGTTATGAATGCACATATTTGAATAACTTGGTCCGCAATGAACTCGATTGGGCTGCGCACTAAGTACTTAGGCCCACTGAACCCAAACATTGTTATAGATTCATAGATCCAATTCTTATATAAAATAAGCACAAAGAACTTACTGTATTCGGGTTGGGTTGTAGATTGGGCCGAAAACATATTACTTTGGGTTGGGCCTAAACTTTTCTGCATCCCCATTCTTAACCCAAATCCTTCCCTGTTCTTTTTATTATTTCTGTGAGTAGCCGCCGCTGCAAATAGCAGCACTACATTCCCACACCAGGCTGAATCTGGCAGGTCAGGCAGTGGTGGTGGGTCGACTACCACCATCGGAGGTTGGGGTATCTTCAATTCATGTACCATCTTGGCCAAGAGTTTCCCCACTTCCATGGCTTCCTCAAGCACCTCGGTCTCTTCCTTTAGCTCTTCCCTCGCCATCTCTTCTTTTTCTTTCTCCATTAATGCAAAACCAAGTGGCTGTTGTTCTTGATTCCTCCTTTTTTTTTTTTTTTCAAACTCCTCATCAACTGTGTTTTTCTCCATTAGAGCAAGAATCATGTGCTTCGCGTCAGTTTCTATCTTCTCATTTTCTTCTGCATGTGTTCGTCGCCATTGTCTTCGTCCAAGGATGTGTTGTAGAGACGTCTTTTTCTTTTCATAAAGGTCTGAGTCCGGTGGTTCTGATGGAAGTGGTGATTTGACAACCACCACCGAAGGATGTGGCGCAACCGGAACTTGTGATTTTCTGAATCGTACTCTATTGATCTTTATTCCTTTGTCGATTCCATTTCGCTTTCAGATCCTGCAGCGATCCAATTACTTCAGCTAAACCTGCCTCCACACTTCGGAGTCTCTCCTCTGTTCTTCCCATCCTCGCCTCCATCGCTCCCATTCGCTGGCTGTTGTTCTTGATTCCTCCTTTTTTTTTGGTTTTCAAACTCCTCATCAACTGTGTTTTTCTCCATTAGAGCAAGAATCATGTGCTTCTCGTCAGTTTCTATCTTCTCATTTTCTTCTGCATGTGTTCGTCGCCATTGTCTTCGTCCAAGGATGTGTTGTAGAGACGTCTTTTTCTTTTCATAAAGGTCCGAGTCCGGTGGTTCCGATGGAAGTGGTGATTTGACAACCACCACCGAAGGATGTGGCGCAACCGGAACTTGTGATTTTCTGAATTGTACTCTGTTGATCTTTATTCCTTTGTCGATTCCATTTCGCTTTCAGATCCTGCAGCGATCCAATTACTTCAGCTAAACCTGCCTCCACACTTCGGAGTCTCTTCTCTGTTCTTCCCATCCTCGCCTCCATCGCTTCCATTCGCTGGCTGTTGTTCTTGATTCCTCCTTTTTTTTTTTGGTTTTCAAACTCCTCATCAACTGTGTTTTTCTCCATTAGAGCAAGAATCATGTGCTTCTCGTCAGTTTCTATCTTCTCATTTTCTTCTGCATGTGTTCGTCGCCATTGTCTTCGTCCAAGGATGTGTTGTAGAGACGTCTTTTTCTTTTCATAAAGGTCTGAGTCCGGTGGTTCCGATGGAAGTGGTGATTTGACAACCACCACCGAAGGATGTGGCGCAACCGGAACTTGTGATTTTCTGAATCGTACTCTGTTGATCTTTATTCCTTTGTCGATTCCATTTCGCTTTCAGATCCTGCAGCGATCCAATTACTTCAGCTAAACCTGCCTCCACACTTCAGAGTCTCTCCTCTGTTCTTCCCATCCTCGCCTCCATCGCTCCCATTCGCTGGCTGTTGTTCTTGATTCCTCCTTTTTTTTTGGTTTTCAAACTCCGCATCAACTGTGTTTTTCTCCATTAGAGCAAGAATCATGTGCTTCTCGTCAGTTTCTATCTTCTCATTTTCTTCTGCATGTGTTCGTCGCCATTGTCTTCGTCCAAGGATGTGTTGTAGAGACGTCTTTTTCTTTTCATAAAGGTCTGAGTCTGGTGGTTCCGATGGAAGTGGTGATTTGACAACCACCACCGAAGGATGTGGTGCAACCGGAACTTGTGATTTCTGAATCGTACTCTGTTGATCTTTATTCCTTTGTCGATTCCATTTCCCTTTAGATCCTGCAGCGATCCAATTACTTCAGCTAAACCTGCCTCCACACTTCGGAGTCTCTCCTCTGTTCTTCCCATCCTCGCCTCCATCGCTCCCATTCGCTGATCCATAGTTCTGGTCAAAACCATTCAATGCTCACAGGAAAGAGAGCTTTGATACCAATTGTAACAATCCAAACAGCAAAATTCTAGAATAAAAAGAAACAACAAAATTCCAGAATAAAAAGAAACAGAGACACTTTGTATTAAATCTACAAAGATCAACAGTAACAATTACATGAAAAATCCATGACAGTATTACTCCAATACTTTTCCTAATTACAAAACTGAATGGAAATACAAGAATAAGGAAATTAGCGAGATAGATTCAGAGGAGTTGGAGAGCCCCTAATCTCTCCCAAAGGTCCAAGTTCCAATTGCCCAAAAAGATGCCCCCACTCCTTCCATACTGCTCCCTATTTAACTAAATTCCCTAACAGACTTTCCCTACATGATGAGTCAGCGTAAAGGAATATTATTCTCTACATTGTTGCCTATGGAAGACTTAATGTTGAGCCCCTAATATCATTTATGGGTCGTAATAGTCACATATCAATTTTGTCAATAATTTGCAGTTGGTTTCTGTTGATAGTACCCTAACAATCTATTGTGTTTAAGTTTGACTATGGATCATTCGAAACATTTTATTATTGTGTGAAACGGATTGAGTGAGGAAGACATGGTTTAGGATTGAAAAGCGTCTCTGATATCATGATAAAGTGGTGCACAAGTGAGAAAACGAGGGAAAGGGAAAGAAAACGAGAGAAAGAGAAAGTGAGAGAGAGAGAATCCGGGAGAAACAGTATTCTGAAGTTTATTAATATGAAAATCTGCTTACACTGATCTAGTTCTATTACATTTATAGTATCTCAAGCATAACTGAATTTGACTCGGGCATTATAATGGAATCTGACTAGGCTAACAAACCATGCTTAGCTGTAATGATTCTAACAGCTATAACAACTGACGAGAACAATAACAGATACATAGCCCGTGTGTGTGAAAGAAAACTCAGCTATGAGTGAATACTCTTAACATGTGAAAAGGTATTTCAACATTGATATTCCAGTTTTCATGTACTTTCCTCAGTTTCAAGATTAGTTGAATTATTATTGTTTGCTCTTATCATTGTTAAATAGCTTTCTTCTTCCTGGCCATTGGTTGCTTGTCTTTGTTTAGTATTCACTTTTCACATGATCTTGCAGACACTAGGGAGGGGTACTACAGGAGAGAGGATCCCAGATGAACACGTATCCACCTGCATAGATAATATATGCCAATCTTTCCTTGCAACCATAGAGACTTTATCACCTGTTCTTGATGCCTCTGAGGACATACTCAATTTTCTTGCATGTCAAGTAGAATTACTCCTCGAGTTGACAAGAACTGTATGCAAAAGCCTCTCCTTATCTGTGTCTCTACTTGTTTTGAAATGTGCAAGTTCAGGTCTTAAACTGTTGAGTGAACTTAAGTTGTTACCTTCTGGGGCTAATGTGATCATGAAACTATTGCTCACATTGCTGCTTTTGGTACTACAGTCCAATTCCCTTAATTTACATTCAGGTGGGGCAACAGATGAGGGTTCTGTTGAGGACTTCTCAAAGGTTTCAAATGCAACCCTAGGCCTTCTGCCCATTCTTTGCAACTGCATTGCAACTTCTGAGCATTGCATGCTATCCCTGTCAGTTATGGACTTGATACTGAGAAGCTTCTTAATGCCCAGGACATGGTTACCTGTCCTGCAGAATCATATCCAGCTGCAGCTTGTTATGCCAAAACTCCAAGACAAAAATTCTTCTTCAATTCCAATAATAATGAAGTTCTTTTTGACCCTTGCACGGGTTAAAGGAGGTGCTGAGATGCTTTATTGTTCTGGCTTCTTGTCATCTATTAGAGTGCTGTTTGCTGAATCTGGTGAGGCTTTCTCAAGAACTGGTAGTGAGAATCCTGGCAGCTCATGTGAAAAGTTGGAAATGCCTCAAGACATTTGGGGACTTGGATTAGCTGTGGTTACTGCTATGGTTCAATCCTTGGGAGACAGTTCTTCTGGCACTGCTATTGTGGACAACATGATACCTTACTTTTTTACAGAGAAAGCTCATCTCATTTTTTATTCTCTAAATGCCCCTGACTTTCCTTCTGATGATCATGACAAGAAAAGACCTCGGGCACAGAGGTCATGGGTTTCTTTTGCTACTCTTAAAGAAACAGAACATACTTTGATGCTCATTTGTGAGCTAGGAAAACATTGGAATTCATGGGTTAAGGCAATAAAAAATGTGGATAGACAGCTTAGAGAGAAGTGCATCCATCTTTTAGCCTTCATTAGCAGGGGAACACAACGCCTTGGTGAATCGTCAAGCAGGAATGTCCCTCTTTTGTGTCCACCTACTGTTAAAGAGGATTTTGAAATTTACTTAAAACCTTCATTTGTCAATAGCAGAAATGGATGGTTTGCTCTTTCACCACTTGGATGTGTGCCAAAACCGAAGATCTCTTCTTTCTCAACTGCATTATCTATCTATGGTCAAGCAGCTGATAGTACTGATCCTGTTCAAAAATCATGCTTCTCTGACACTGTTGCAGTGCAGATATATAGAAATACATTTCTTCTTTTAAAGTTTCTCTGTTTACAAGCCGAGGGTGCTGCTAAAAGGGCTGAGGAAGTTGGGTTTGTTGATCTTGCACATTTTCCTGAGCTTCCAATGCCAGAAATCTTGCATGGACTGCAGGTATAGTGAACTACACAAATCAAATGCGTATACTGCTTTCATTTTTATAATATGCCCATATATAGAAGAATGTAGAGTTCTGTCAATGGTTTGATTACGCTAGCGAGCTTAAGATTTGCTTTACACAGAAAATTAATTGTTATGGGGCACCTGTATCCAAGAAGCAAATAATTGGATGTCCGTCTGACCTTTTTTTCTTTTGGACGCAGGATCAAGCAATTGCTATTATTACGGAGCTCTGTCAAGCCAACAAACTGAGGGTTTCCCCAGAAACACAGAATGTTTGCAACTTATTGTTGCAAATACTTGAAATGGCCTTGCACTTGGAACTTTGTGTTCTACAAATTTGTGGCATTCGACCTGTATTAGGGCGTGTGGAAGACTTTTCAAAGGAAGCCAATTCTTTATTTAGTGGTAATATTATTCTTCGTCCTCCTGTAGAACCTTTGATTCTATTGCCCTTTTGTTATTTTTGTCATCTTTCTGTCTTCTGAAAAAAGTGATATTTGTTGATGCCTTATGCAGCATTGGAGGGCCATGCTTTTCTAACAGCATCTAGTAAGTCTTTAAAACAGATGATATCATGTGTCTATCCTGGATTGCTGCAAGGGGAGAGTTTGATATGAGATTTGGCGTGGACATAAATAACATTTAATTGTACAGAATTTCATAGTGCCAACTAGTCAGCTTTCTTCTTCCACTCCCTGGATTTATGAATGTGCATTTTCTTTTCACCATTCTTTGTGATTCTACATATAGCTCTTTTTTTGTGAGATAAAGTTGTCGTCACGCATAAGTGGGAATAGTTCATGTGTAGTGTGTTGCATGATTAACGGTAAAAAATGAATCCCTTCGGGAGGATCCTATTCAAAAGGTAGATAAGTTTGACCCAATTTCGCAAGGGAGGTCAAATACTTGATTTTAACCGTAGTTCAAAATTAGTAAACGGTTATCATGCAAGTGGAATTGTATTTTACTTACCAGATTGCAAATGTAGTTATTATATCGCTAATGTAGTTATGATTCAGATTATGTTGTGGAATTAAGGTTTTAAATTCCCATTCTATACTAATTATGCTTTTAGTGTTTTGGATAGGTGTCTTAGACCCCATCGTTGATATTGGCAGCACTCACGCATGGTGTGTGGTTGAGGAATTAACGGTTCTTGCAATATATACATAAATAAGGTTTTATAGATGTTATGTTGTGGGAAGTTTTTTTTTTATGTTATGTTACTCTAATAAAATGGATGGCTTTTGATTTTTTTAGTGGGACCCATATTCTTTTTATTAGAGTGACATGATAAAAAAACTTATTACAACATAACACGATGTAAGATATTTTTATTATTAAATATTTTTACTAATTTATTATCAATGTAATCATTGTTGGATTTTATTTTTCGGCCAATAATATTTGAAAAAAATTTGAAGAGAAAAAAAAAATAGCTTTTAATATATACATAGTTATATTAGAGTGATAGTGAATTAGTAATAGAAATATTTGGTTATAAGAATATCTTACCTCACACAATATTCATAAAACCCTTTAAAATAATCCAACCATTTACTAAGCACTCTCACAAGGTCAGGGACTTTTGACCATTCACTTATCCACATCATCCTTTTTCGTTCTCTATATTTTATTTTTAGCTTTTCTTTTTCTTAAAAATATAAACTCAATCCAATAATTTTATAAAAAAAATTAGGATTCGTTTTTGTTAAAGTTACTTCTATAGTCCACTACTAATCCAGAGCACTTAGCAACTATTGCAAAAAAAAAAAAAAAAAAAACCTTTTGAGCTGCTTTGTGAGAAAAAATTTAGACGGTGCACTATTCTGTTATTGCAAATGACAAAAAGTAAATATTCTATTTAGAGCGCAATTTTCTTCGCTTGAGTAAAAAAAAATATGTAATCCATTATTACTATAACCAATGATTTTTTTTATTTATTTATCCACTTAGTGGATCCAGTTAATAGTATCACTGATTTGCAATTATAAACGAACTTTGCCTCTCTTTTTTTTTTTTTTCAAATAATCGTTGATGCGGGGCAAATCCGTGGTTCTGACCTCTACTTTGCCCTTCTGTACCCCACACACCAAAAAATATCACTTCAGTATCTTTGTCATATTTGCTTTGCTTTGTTATTTATAATTTTATATTTATATATGCCTTGACATGATATGCCTCTCTCATCACTTTTCGCTATAAAAATCTAACAATGTTCGCTCCTCGTAAGGTTCTGGACCTTACATCACACCAATTTTTAAAGAATCGACACCGTTGGGTCTTTGTCCAATCCAGATAATCCGTAAAGAAAGATTGATCGTTGTTGTCCACATTCATTTGGCCCCATCTGTGCCCTGCACTGCATGTTTTCTCACATGAAGTAATTCTCACGCAAAGGATATATAAACATTTAAAAAAAATATTTAAAAAAAGAATTTAAAAATAAGCACATTCAAATTCAATTAATCCAGAAGCGGCGTCGTTTGTTTGGGCCTGAAAAAAAAAAGTCCACACCTATAGAAAGGCTTTGGCATAGATCGAGTTACAGAGAGGAGCATATCCGTGTCCTCGGATCCGCTCCACTAACCATAGTCAATTACAAACTCAACCATAGTTACTTCACTTCCCTCAGAACCCACCACGTGTCGAAATCGAACGGCCATTTCCGAAGCTATTCAGAAGCACGCGCCACTATAAATCATCTCTCCTCCTTGTTCCCAATGTCCAAACCCTAATCAATCTTCTTCATCTTCAGTTAAGTGAATCACTTATTTTTTTTCCCTGAAACTATGGCAAACCCTAAGGTTTTCTTTGACATGACCATCGGCGGCCAACCTGCCGGCCGTATCGTCATGGAACTCTTCGCCGATGCCACCCCGATAACCGCCGAGAACTTCCGCGCCCTCTGCACCGGCGAGAAGGGAGTTGGCCGCAGCGGCAAGCCCCTCCACTACAAGGGATCTGCCTTCCACCGCGTGATCCCCAACTTCATGTGCCAGGGAGGTGACTTCACCGCCGGAAACGGCACCGGCGGAGAGTCGATCTATGGCGCAAAGTTCGCCGACGAGAACTTCATCAAGAAGCACACCGGTCCCGGCGTGCTGTCGATGGCGAATGCTGGCCCCGGAACCAACGGATCTCAGTTCTTCGTCTGCACAGCCAAGACGGAGTGGCTGGACGGGAAGCACGTGGTGTTCGGCCAGGTGATTGAGGGACTTAACGTGGTGAAGGAGATCGAGAAGGTTGGATCCAGTTCCGGCAAGACCTCAAGGCCGGTTGTGATTGCTGATTGCGGTCAACTCTCTTAGATGATGTTGACCGTTATGGATCTATGTGGTGGCTCTGAATCTGATCTAGACCCTTGGTGTTCTTCTTTCCGGTGTCGTTTTCTCGTCTTTCTATTTATGCGTTTACTGGTCGTCTTTTAGGGTTAGGGATTGTGTGGTGATGGTGCTTTCTCTTGATCTTTTTTAATATCAGTATGTGGTTCATAAAGTGGAGTCTTGTGATGATAAACATAAAAATGATGAGCTACCTTAAATAAAATTAGGATTATTCTCATAATAATTTCAATCTTTGATCTGCAATTTTATCCATGCTTAGATTATTAAGCTTGTTTTGAGTGTTATTTTAGATTAAAAAAGAATTAGCTATAATTAGAATTTAATTTGCAAATGAGAAATTCGGTTAAATTGGACTGCTTTCATGTCGGAGGTGCGTATTTTATCAGGAATTTTAATCGATTGATTCGTGTTCACTCTTACACGTATAAAAGAGAATTTGATGCTGAGAAGTGAGAACCTTATACCACTACTACAAGAAATTTAAAGATTATTGTTTTTTATTCTTTTTCTTTTATTCGAGACTCACAAATTTATCTAACACTAATTTTATATATAGCTTGTGATGTGATTTTAGAATAAAGAGAGAGAAAAAAAAACCATCGCTTTTTTTATAAATAGATACAAGGGTATCATTGGTGGTTTTATTATAATTTTTTTTTGTTATTTTTTCTTGTACAAGAGAATTTATATTTATATTAATATTAATATTAATAGAAATAACACGTGCTTGTGTCTGGCTATATATAGTCGTGTCAAGATTATGTGATCCGAGAACAATGTCATTTGATCAGATAATATCTATCAATAGTAATAATATTTGGATTGAGACTGAAAATAACTTGGTATGTGTGTTTTTGTGATTTTTTTTTTGGAAAGTTCAAATCAAAACAAAATAATTTTTTTTTTTTTACAAGTAAATTTTATGAAATGTTTTTTTTTTTGTGGGCTTTGATTTTCTATTATAATGGAATTTTATATTGTGATTTAACTAATGATGGGTTTAATATTTATTAAAAAAAAGGTTTTACATAGGAAGGTCACACAATATACGAAAACATTTTGGATGTAACATGGGAAGTGTTTTTTTTTTTTCTTAAATTAAAAAATGTTTTTAGGAACAGTGTTCAAGCAGGGCTTGTTTCCTATTGACATGTTTTTTTTTTTCTGTACTTGTTGTACAGATAAAATATGCATACTTTATGTTTTTATCTTGGTACTTCTGTTACTGTTTCCAATTAACTGAATATTAATAATTGTGATGTTCGAAGTTTGAGTCGAGTCACGATCTGTTTAGAAACATAATTACATAAGCCATTGGAGGGGAGGGAACATGTCCATGGGGAGAATAATCAAATTATCACTATTTACCGAAAATATCAGATAATTATGCAGTGCAGCCGTCGGCCATATGGTTTGAAGCGCTGGGTTAAGTTGGGTTAAGTGTAGGGGTGCTAAATGAGGTAGGGGCCTTTGATTCGGCTCGTAAAGGCCTGAACTCGTTTAATAAAAATTCGTGTTGGAACCAAATTTGGACTGTATTAATAAAAAGGCCTCAAGCTCTAATTCAGAAGCTCGGCCTTAGAGTCTCCTAGGCTAGCCTAGTATATAAATATTTATTTATATTTTTTATACTACTTCACACAAACAAACCCATAAAAACTCATGCATTGCTCGTTTGTGTCAATTTATTTTTTATTTTATTTTTTATTTTTTATTTTTGTTGGCACTTTTTTTATAATGGGCTAAGATAATATAACTTGTTATCTACATTCTCTCATTTTAATTCTTTTTATTTATTATAGACTTTGTAAATTATTGCTGCAAATTGGAAGCTAAGGTTTCTATTTGGAAATTAATTCTTTGTGGAATTTTGTTCTCTTATTTTTATTCTTTAACATACTAACAGGCTAAGATAGGCTTCACACAGACTTTTATTTTTGGTAAATAAACCAGGCCACAGGCCAATATTATATTCGTAACAGGGAACAGGCTAAGGCCAGTCGGACACGTTTAAGTACAAGCTTGCCCCGTTAATATCAAAGCTCGGCTCGGCTCGGCCCGTTAACACCCTAGTTATGTGGCATTTTACTTGTCCAAAACTGCTGGACTGCATAGCTGTCACATGGCGGCTATTGAAACATGTGTGACACATGTCATTTAAATGAAATGAAATAACATTAATGAGAAAAATGTTTTTCATTTTAAATGACATAATTTATATCTTTTCATTCTCCCAAAAAAGTGGGACCCACACTTTTATTTCTTTTGTCAACTCTCTCTTCCAATATTTATTTCTTTTTTTTCTCTTAAAATGACACAACTTTACATCTTTTAAAGTGACACACACTTTTCCCAATATTAATTTAACACTCCTAAATTAATTACTTAACATTTACAAATAATATAACTTAACATTAGGGGTGCTAAACGAACCAGGGGCCTTTGGCTCTGCTCGTGAAGGCCTGAGCTCGTTTAATAAAAACTCGTGTTGGAACCAGACTTGAATTTATATAAAAGCTCGTTTAATAAAAAGGTCTCAGACTCTAATTCAGAAGCTCGGCCTTAGAGCCTTCCAGACTAGCCTAGTATATAAATATTTATTTTATATTTTTTATACTACTTGTTATAGCGCTCTCTCTCTCATCAACTTATTTCACCCCATTTTATTAGTTTAACAGACTTTTTGAATAATTTTGTTCTATATTATATTGTTTGGATATATATTGAATTTATGAATATCAATGGAATTAGTGTTGTTCTATATTATCCTCCATCCTCCTTCACAGAAACAAACCACAAAAACTCATTTGTTCCACTGTGCACTGCTCGTTTGTGTCAATTTATTTTTTTATTTTTCTTTTTGTTGACACTTTTTTTTTATAATGGGCAAAGATAATAGGCTAAATTACAATTTACCCTCTTATACTTTAGTTGTGTTTTAAAATACCCTCTTGTACTTTCAATTAAACAAATTTACCTGCTTGTACTTTGAACTTTCAACAATTAACTACATCCGTTAAAATTCCATCCACTTCTGTTAGCACATCACGGGACCTGATCCATCCTTCACACCTCATCGTCAATCCATTCTTCACACCTCATCCTCAATCCGTTTCTCCCAATATCGATGATGTGGGTTTTCGAAGAAGACATAAGCAAGGCAATGTCTCTAAACTTACCAATCTTCAACACTGTCATTGCTTTCCTAGTTTTCAACTCAAACCATAAAATACTTTTCTCTTCTACGTGCCTCTGAGAGATTTCTGAATAAGACATTTGTGTGTGGGTACTCTTAACGTAGAGGCTTCGATATACAGTGTTCAAACATTTATAAAAAGGACGCCATGTGCGTACTGGAAAAGTTTGTAATTATAAAAACAAAGGTTTGAAACTATAATTAACTTATCTATAAAATCAAAGTGACGCACATCATGCAATTTGGCAACGCAAAAGGAAAATTGGCACTTCCAATTCCATATATCTGTGGTAATGATTTTCTACTGTACAATAAACGATCCTTTGTATAGTAAGAGAACTTATTCACAATTCTTATGGCAACAGTGGCTGGCCTCTGGGAAGAGAGACCTTAAAGGGTTTAAGGTTTAACCCAGAAAATTGTCTTGGAAGTGTTTTATGCAATTTCTAGTATATGAAAACTTTGTAGAAGTTGTCCAAATTTACCAGTATCCAGCTCAATTACTTCCATATTGGTTGCTATGTAATGTGGGGAATCAACAAATTCTATATTTAATGCAGCACAAGGATTGGTAACAATTGATTTCCTAGAAGTTGCTTGAAGGCTTCTACTCAACCCCACAAGGTAAACACAACAGAGGAGACACCAATGAGAAAGAGGACGACAACTCTGAAGTACGAACAATGAAACAAAGGGAAGTGAACGTTGCAGAGAATACTGGAACCAAAATAGTTTTTTGCAGAGAAAGATGAAGAAAAAACAGGGACGTGAATCGTTTTTCTCGTTTTGGCTTTGGAGGGAAAAAGAAATTTTATAATGTAGGAGTTTTACTCACGTGATGGATTAACAGAATGGGATGGAATTTTAACAGACATGGTTAATTGGTGATTTTTTAAAGTACAAGTAGGTAAATTGTTTTAATTGAAAGTATAGGAGGGTATTTTGACACACAACTAAAGTACAAGAGGGTATTTTGTAATTTAGCCAAGATAATATAGCATGTTATCTACCTCCTCTCACTAATTTTTTTTATTGTAGATTTTGTAAATTATTGCTGTAAATCGGAAGCTAAGGTTTCTATCTGTAAATTAATTTTTTGTGGAATTCAGTTCTCTTATTTTTATTCTTTAACATGCTAACAAGCTAAGACAGGCTTCACACAGGCTTTTATTTTTTACATATAAACCAGGTCACTGGCCAATATTATATTCGTAATAGGTAACAGGCTAAGACCAGTTGGACACGTTTAAATACAGGCTTGACCCGTTAAGACCAAAACTCGGCTCGGCTCGGCCCGTTAACACCCCTACTTAACATATTGCTAATTAAAATAAAAGAATTAACAATCCAAAAAACAAGTAATTAACAGTTATAACATAAATAATTAATCGTTATGATCAATTTAAATTAATATACATTAGATTAAACTATTTCAATTAACAAACATAAAATATATTACATTAATTAACAATCCTCGATTAAGTTAAGTAATGTGGTTCACAAGTTTTTAACATAACACAAACTGCATTAAATTATTTTAGTTAACACCCCTAAAAATAACTAATTAGTTATTCTAAAATAATTAAAATTAATTTACAATGAATTAAACTAAGATAATTAACATTAATTTAATTTAGTTTAATTCTTTAATACTACTCAATTATATTAAATTTTTTAACCGTTACAAACAATTTCAATTAGCATAAAGTAATTTAAACTAAATTAAATTAATATAGTTAACACTCCTAAAGATTATCAAATGATAATTGTAAAATAATTTAATTTATACTTATTTACACTATATTAATTAACAAACATAAAAACTTCTAAATTCATTAACACTCATAACTTATATCAAACTCCTAAATTATTTGTAAATGTTAAGTAATTAAATCTACAAGTGTTACATTAATGTTATTAATTTCATTTATAACCAGCTGCTCAGCCCAACGAGTTCACCACAGTGCGACATGTGTCGCACATGCGTTGAATGTTTAAATAGCCGCCACATAAACAGCTACGTAGTTCAGCGATTTTGGCCACGTAAGACGCCACATAGCCTAGCGCTTTATGCCACATGGCAGATGGTGGCAAGGGTTGTCTGCCACATCATCTAGCTGTACTGCGCAGCTAGTTACGTGGTCAACCAGTTGGTGTCATGTAACCAATTCTAACTTGCCATGTGACATAGCGAGACTGATGACGTGGCACTTTGATAAAAAAATTATGGGACGTGACATTCTGAGAATATTTCAAATTAACATTAGCAATTTGATCGTTGTCTCATGTCCATGCCTAATCTAAAGTGGAACTCGAGGGTGCACTTAGTTTTTTAAAAAAAATCCCTATAATACTGCAAACTGACTCTATCGTTTTTTATTTATTTTTTATCAAATGACTTCTACAGTTCTACCTGTTTTCAATTGTTCATTAGTCATTACGGAACAGTTTGTTAATTTTTTTGTTTATTTAATTAAGTGTGTACCCTTGAAAAATTAGATTTCTCATTTTTTACAATGGTTATATGAGCTTTGCCTTGTTCTACTTTGACAAAATGGTAATTGTGGGCTCAAATTACTCCTTGACCTGGGTTGAATCTTACCGAGAAACGTAATATATATATATATATATATATATATATATATAACATCTATCATAAGCTTATATCCTTTTAGATCCTAACCGTTGATTTCTGTTTATCAACAGTTATAATTTATTGGATCAAAATTATTAATTAATTAATAATAAATTTGGTCCATTAAGTTTGACCCAATAGATTATAACCGTTGATGGACGGAAATCAACGGTTAAGATCTAAAAGGATATAAACTTATATCATTTAAAAGGATATATGTTTTTCCCTATATATATATATATATATATATATATATATATATATATATATATATATATATATATATATAGGGGTAGGAAATACTTACACGTAAGAGTTAGAAGTCTTATACTCAATCTTTACCATTGATCTACTTGTATCTAATGGCTCACGTTACTAAAAAGTTTGAGCCCTTAGATATAAATGAGACAACGGACAAGATTGAGTGTAACTTACACTGGTGTAAAATGATCCTGACCCATATATATATGTGTGTGGCAGTGTCAAATTTCAAATTTGACACATCATCTGATAGTCGTTGGATCAAAAAAAATCAACGACTTTGAAATTTGACACTGGTATCAAAAGATCCTATATATATGTGTGTGTGTGTGATTTTATAAGAGTTATGTCATAGGAAAAGTAATTGTGTAATATTATAGAGATTCATTTTACGTATCATATTTTTTTCTTTTTTATTTTAAAATTTGTGAGTCCCATAAAATATTGTGTGTGTAAGAAATTTTTTTGTGTCAAGATAAATGATGAATGCAAATATATTGATGTATGACCGATTCTAAGATTGCATGATGCTTTGGAGTTGAAAATATTTAATGTAAGAGAATATTTTGCTACATAAATTATAGGTGGATGAGGAACTATGATGAGTAATGACGGTGGATGTTAGTTAATGGGTAGGAGCACTTTTCATCATTGCTGCTTCCTTGTGAGAGATATCTGTAACTTGTTTGGCTTTGGTGTTGTCAAGTTCTGTCATATTCATTCAGTTGCAGACCACTTTGCCAATTTGGCTATGAATCTTCTTTTATTTGCAGAATCTTCCAGAACTTGCTAGCAACCATTGGCAAGATGCTATTTCTCTTGCCGAACCTTTAGTCTTTAAAACCAGAGAAAGCTACATAAATCTTTTGATATAGCAGTACAGTGACAACCAGAATGTATTGTGCTTGATTCGAAGAGATAACATGAAAGCTACATATTTATGTTATTCTTATATTGTATAAAGTTATTTATTAAATAATACTTTAGTTCCATGATAACTTTTTAGAAATGCTTATGTTAATATAATTTTTACATAATTTATGGAAAAAAAAATTATTAAAATTTCTCTAAACCGTAGAAGTGATTTTTATAAAAGGAAGTGGTTATATACTATAAAACATGGGGAAAATTATTCTTTATGCAAGATACCAATAGTTTTATCTCAAATAGGTCAATCCAAAATAGTGATACTCTTTTTTTTTTTTTTCTCTTTTTTTAAAACCCTTCTTATATTGTATAAAGTTATTTATTAAATAAAACATTAGGAGAATTTTGGCTTTTTGACCACTAACTTTTTAATAATTAATTGTTAATATAATTTTCAAAAATAATTTATAAAAAAAAAATTATTAAAATTTCTCTAAACCGGGTATAAGTGATTTTTATAAAAGGAAGTGGTTATATACTATAAAACATGTACGGAGTAAATAATCATCAATATATTCTCTTAGATATCTTGGTCATTCTCTTTTCTTTATGAATTCCTCTCATCTTTTATGAAAATGTTTTTATGATACTTTGCAACATAGTGATAATTGGTCTTTCTCTTTTCTTTATGAATTTATTTCTCTCAGGTTTTAAATCCCAATTCCGTGTTGTCTGTTCAATACATGGGGAAATCGCTCTCTCCTGTGCATTGGAAAACCCTATATCATTTGAATGCATCGATTTACATATTTCAGATTTTGGTCTTTTTCATTAGCCATAAAACATTAGAGGTGCCTGAGAATGGGTTTATATATCAAATATATAGAGAGAGAGTTTGTTACTTAGCACTTAAAGCACAATTATTTTGGAAAAATACAGACAATTCAAGTTTTGTATGTAGATTTCCTCCATCAAAGTTACAACAAGATCAATCGTCTTCCTCTTCCATTAATACCCCAAATGTATTGATTATTATTTACCCCGGTACACCCCTTCCTACCCGGGTAAATAATTTAAACTTTGTCCAGATTCAAAAAATATATCTGGATAGAGA
Source organism: Gastrolobium villosum (assembly GCA_032173675.1). NCBI lineage: Eukaryota > Viridiplantae > Streptophyta > Magnoliopsida > Fabales > Fabaceae > Gastrolobium > Gastrolobium villosum. The sequence goes on from JAVKPL010003727.1 coordinate 155,147, forward strand.
GGGGTGTATCCGGGTAGGCTTCATGGTCAACTGTCAAATAAGGGCAGATTGATGTTATGTTTTATGAAGAGGTTAAATTTTTAAAATAATTTATAAATAGGATCAATTTGATAATTAATTATTAAAAAAAAAGCTATAGTGATAAAAAAATCCGGAGAATTTTATATATCAAATATATAGAGAGTCCTTCGCATAAAACAGATTATTTTGGAAAAATACTAAACATTCGTATGTTTATGTAACATAAAGTTACAGATCGTAATTTTTAAGATTTGAATCGCCATTGTTTTTACGAAATTGTTTGAATTATACATGGACTTACTAGAAATATTTATTATAGTATTTATATGATAGAAAATAACTAGCTTTTTGATCCTTTTGCCCCTCATTAATTAATTAATAACCAATTTGCCCCTCACCTAGAACTATCCACCAATCTGCCCCCTTTTTAATCGAGTAACTTGAAGATTTAATCGATTAAACGGTCAAAATTCATGAATAACGTTGACCTGAAATTTAATCGATTAAATATTTTTTTTAATCGATTACTTGGGACATTTAATCGATTAAATGTATTATTTAATCGATTAGATTTCGTCTGGAACGTTTAAAAAAAAACATTTGGCAGAGAGAGTTATTTGAAACCTTGATCGGTTAAAGTGTGTGGAGGGCGTCCCCAGTTCCGAACCTGGTTGTAGAAGTGGTTTCGCACGCGTGTGGATTGCATCCCCAAGACTACTCCAAACTTCTTCATCCTCCACCTTGAGGGATTTTCGGATTTTGTTATTCTTTTTTGTTATTTTTTTTTTTGTTATTTTCGGTGGTTTTGGTTTTGGTTGTCGGTGGCAACTTCAAACTACTTCAAACCCAATTTTTTTTTTTTTTTTTGTTATTGTGGAATATCATTTGATTCTCTTCCAGACCATGAGATTATTTACATTTTTTATTTTCTTAGGGCAATCTTGGTTTGTTGTTTTAACAATTCGATGTGCTGGTTTTATTTTGTTTATCATTGAGTTATAGTTTAGGAAAACGAGCAATGAATGTTGTTGGTTTTTTATTTTGTTTGCGTATTTTGTTTGCCATTGGTTTTTGTTTATCGCGGATAACATTTATGTTGTTTGCCATTGAGTTATTGGTTGTTGATAAATTATTTTGTCATTGTAGGTATTATGTTACAATGGCCGGCTGCAGAAGAGCAAGCAATGCCGACGGTGAGAGACACACGAAGCAACGACAAGACCAGCCTTCTTCCTCAAGGCCACAAGACGAAGAGCCTAATAACGCCGACCTCCCATTTGGATACCTGTTTGAGGATAACCCCTCGATTCACGTTGCATTTGTACGTGATCATGTCAATAGACTCTTATGTCCTCCAAAATCATTGGATACAACATTCTTTATAGCGGAGGGATCTCAGATTGTGGCGGTGTTGGAGGCAGCATATCTAAGGTTGTTGGCTGAGATGCTATATTTGTATTCAGAGGTGATGGTGAGGGCCTTCTATCATAACCTCAGCTACATACAAGGTGAGTGGAGATCCAAGGTCTGTGGTCTGGACATTATCATGATGGCTCCGGTATGGTTGGAGATATTAGGCTATGACTTTGATGCTACGCCCACTGTGGAGTATGATGCAGATAGCGGTGTATCACTTCCTGGATATGCCCGAGGTGATGCTGTGGAGGAGGCCAGGAGGTCTGATATTAGACGCAGGTGGACCATTCATTACACGTGGGGTTGCTTAGTGTTTAGGCCCATATATTACACTATGTCATCATCCACATATTGTTTTTGCGAGCTTTCAATCATTACAGCGTGTTGGAACATGACATTCCTATCATGTGGACTATCCGAAATGGTGTACTGGTGAACTGGAGGCACTATATCTGTTGGATGATGTTTAAGGCGAAACATAAAGGTGCACTTCCATTCGCCTGTCTGGTATAGAGGATATTGGTTCACTTTGGTGTTCCCATGGACACTGAGCAACTGAAGAGGCCCACGGGCTATACTGCCAAGTTCAAAAAGCATCTACTGGAGCAGTGCAAGATCTCCAAGAACAGGGCGGGTGTATGGCAATTCTCAGGTACGGTTGAGGTTGAGGTTCCTGATGTTGTCCCAGATGCACATATGGTTGAGCCCGAGGTGGAGGATGATGATGACGACGATGATGAGGCTGAATTGCAGGATATAGCTGAGCCTGAGGGTGGATTTTTCATCGTGTGAAGTGATGAAGGGCATAAATGCCACAATGAAGAAAATAGGAAAGATGGCACTGAAACAAAAAAATGGAGGAAGAGTCACATCCAGAAAGGGAATGAAAGGTTTAGACACATACATGGAAGGTTCAAGGGTGTGGAAGATAGGCTTGCTCGTCTGGAGCTTGCACGAGAACAGGAGGTTGAGGAGGCTGCAAGGGAGGGGCCTCAATAAATTTTGAAAATTTCGGTCAACATTTGCATCTATGACACATTCCACATCTTCATCATCACATATATCGTTACCAATGTAGTATATAGCATCCTCACCAACTGTGGACTCTACCCTGGCCATCATTCGCTGAACGCATTGGCTGCCTTTGGTGAACTTTCCCTTTCAGCTCATTGTGTGTGCCCCATTTGATTTTCAAGATTTTCATTTTCCTTCAAATTGAACACCATTGGGGCCTTCATAATGCTTTCCATCATAGTAGATCATTGTTATACATGTTTGGACTTGTGCTCATCTTTCACATGAATTTGGGAGCAGGGTTCTGATATTGGGGGTTTGGGTTCAGATTTTGGGGGTTTGGACTTTTGCAATGACAATGATTTCACAATATTAAAACTTTAGAGATAGTGGGATGAAATAGAATCGTGATTGCAAGGATTACATATGACAAACAAGAGAGATATTGGTTTACAAAACGATAATATTTGAAATGAGACCGAGAAATGGCAAAATATAGGGTTTCTGCCGACATTTAATCGATTAACTATTGTGTCTTAATCGGTTAAATGTCCCAAAATTTAATCGATTAAGAGGGATATTTAATCGATTAAATTTCGGATCCACGTTATTCATGAATTTTGACCGTTTAATCGATTAAATCTTCAAGTTAATCGATTAAAGAGGGGCATGTTGATGGATAGTTCTGGGAGGGGGAAATTGGTTATTAATTAATTAATGAGATTCAAAAGGGTCAAAAAGTCAAAAATAACTAGAAATTTTGTTTAAAAAAAAAATTAATGTTATGAAAATGTGTTTTTTAGTAAACTACCTCACAATTTTTTCTAGAGTAAATAGGTAATTTAGTTATTAAAATTATTCTCCATTTAATCATTTTCACAATAATTTTTAAAACAGGTTAAATTAAAAAATAAATAAATAAATTGAAATAGAAATAAAATATTAATTTTGGTATGAATTTTATAATTTTAAAATGTTAATTCGTTCACATAAATAAATCAAAATTTTCAATTATTAGAAGTTAGACATGAAGTGTTTCGGTATATGACCATATTCCAATTGGTCCGGTAGGCTTTGCCGAAAAATAGGCTGAGGCTGAATGCGTCGATTCTTGCTTTGCTTCTTCCACTCTGAAACCCTAAACTCCTTTAATCTGTAACCCTAAAATCCTTGAATCTGAAACCCTAAAAACCCAATTGATCCTGTGTTCATTGAATCTGAAATGGATCTGACATGGTTTAGTGCCATTTTGGTTGGGGCTGGTTATCTTGCTTTGGGTTACTTCATTGGTTCTCAGTATCCCCCTCGTTTCATCTTCTCAGTCTCACCTAGATTTTTAACTAAAGATAAAGAGTCTTCTTCACTTCTCAACGACAAGGACAATAATAAGAAGAGGAACACTAAATCCAAACTCAAAGACCCGCTTGAGATTGAACAACTTGCTGACATTCTCGATGATTTTAAGATGGTAATAAATAAATTTTCCTTCCTTTTCTTTCAACACACAAACTCAATCTTACTGGGTTGCTTGAAAAATTGTTCCTTTTTCTGCAGATACTAGTTGTGAGGAATGATCTTAAAATGGGTAAAGGCAAGATTGCTGCTCAATGCAGGTACTGAAATTGCTCCTATTTCATCCAAAAAAAATGTTGTTTATCTTTTTATTTATTACATTTTCTTTTGATAAAGAATATGATTAATGGTTCAAACTCAAACTTAGTATTTTTTGTCTCTCTCTCTTTTCATAGTCATGCAACTTTGGGTCTCTATAAAAAGCTCATTAATCGAGCACCAAAGGCTTTGAATAGGTACTTCCACAACCTTGGTTGCACTTACAGGTCATCTTGAATTGTATATCTTAAGTCTGAAGTTTGTCAATGTACAGGTGGGAGATGTCTGCACAGCCTAAGGTTGTTGTGAAAATTGAAAGTGAAGAAGATATGCTGGCTTTGCAAGTAAGTACAGGGCAAGTTTGTGTTACATTAGCTAAGTTCTTGTTTGTTCTGTTTAAGATCTATGTTGGAGATACTTGCCTGTTATACTTTGTCAGTTATGTAAGAAAGATATAAATGTGCTTCTCTTTTACTTAATCTCATAAAGTGTGTTGAATTTTGGAAGTTTATGTTTTATAAACTTCTGAAACCCACAATGATCTGGTCAAATTTGTATTTAATGGGAAAATATGCAAGAGGAGGTCAGCAACTAGGAGTAAAATAGAAAATTTGTCCTTTTTTACGTTTGAAAATATTGTCAAAAAAAAAAATGAAGTAGAAAATTTATTTATTTTACTTATATGGCTGCTGCAAAGCCTGTGTAGTCAGTGGATGTCAAGGAGCTTTTGAAGAAAAAGTTGTTCATAGAGCATTTTAAGGCAGGAAAGTTTATTTACTGTGAAAATATTGTCTTAAAACATGAAGCTTAGAAAATTTATTTACGTACTTAATGGCTGCTGCAAATGTATGGGCTTCAAAGCTTTTTAAAAAGAAGTGTTTTGGTAATTTTCAGAGAATCATATGGAAAAAGCAAAGGATGTTGTTTGGAATTGTGAACACAAACAAAGTGAGAGCTCTTACGTAGTAGTGTGTAATTTGGGCTTTACATGATGAATGTGTAGGGAGAGGAAGTGGGGAAAATTCAGTCAACAGAATTTTGATCAGCAAAAACACTAAATTGAAAAGAAAAAAAAATCCTGTAAATTTGTTATGCTGAAAAGCTTATCTAAATGGCATAATTTGACCAATGTTTGGAGTTTGGACTGGAGTGGATTGTATGGAGATTACAAAAGTTGTTTGGACTTTGGAGTTGTGAAAATGATACAAGTGAGAGCTTTGAAAGAGTGTGAAATTTGGTCTATAAACAATGAATGGCCAGGGAGAGGGGAGCTATGCATAGCATAGTATTTAGTTACCCAAAAATCTGAACCATTCATGATGAAGCTTTGAAATCAAATCAAATTAGGCATTTTGTATTATTTTAACACTATTCTAAAAACACTAGGATTTTATCTCCTTTTCTTTATTTTGTAACTTAATATAAAGCCACCTTTGATTATTAATATAAATGGGGATAAAGTCAGTAATTTGCATTGAATCAATTTGCATTGAATCAATCTGCATAATTTGACCAATGTTTGGAGTTTGGACTCAGGCCCAATTGGAGTATGGAGATTACAAAAGTTGTTTGGACTTTGGAGTTGTGAAAATGATACAAGTGAGAGCTTTAAAAGAGTGTGAAATTTGGTCTATAAACAATGAATGGCCAAGCGGAGATGGGGAGCTATGCATAGATAGTACGTGTGTGACCCAAAAATCTGAACCATTCATGATGAAGCTTTGAAAGAGTGTGAAATTTGGTCTATAAACAATGAATGGCCAGGGAGAGGGGAGCTATGCATAGCATAGTATTTAGTCACCCAAAAATCTGAACCATTCATGATGAAGCTTTGAAATCAAATTAAATTAGGCATTTTGTATTATTTTAACACTATTCTAAAAACACTAGGATTTTATCTCCTTTTCTTAATTTGTAACTTAATAATAATATGTATTTTATTATTAATATAAGGCAATTTTTTTGGAAGATTTAGTATACTTTGTTAGAAAGTTCAGTAATCTTACGATGATGTAAATTATTAGCACTTCTATTTTAACAACAAAGAATAGCATAAAAAGGTTTATTATGGTATTAAGGAAACACATTGTCAGAATCTCTTCTGATTTTATATAAACTATATTTGATATATTGATTGGTATTATCTTTGTCTAGATATCAATTAGTCTGTTTTGCATTGTCCTCTTCTTCCATCACTTGCTTCTGCTTCTCAAAAATTAGACTCATCTTCCCCTGGAATGCCATTACTAGTTTTTTTCTTCCCGTTAATCTTGAATTTTTTTCAATGCATGGTTTTTCTATCTGAAGTTGGCTTTGTTTTCATAAATTGTTGTTTGTGTGTTAGGAAAGGGCTAAATCTCTGAAGTTACCCACCCATATCACAATCGATGCTGGGAGAACGCAGATTGCACCAAGTGAGTATTTGGAACTTCCCTTAATGTGCTGCTAATTGATTCTAGTTACCACCACACAATTGGAATTTTTACCAGTGTTTGTGTTAATTTACTGCCTTGCTATAGTCAATAATATGTGCGTGGTGTGTTGTCTTGAGATAGCTTACAAGGATTTTACTCATTCCTACCCTCATTAGTCGGGTTTCAAGTGGAGTGTTTTTTTTTTTTTTTTTATATGTATTATCTTTCACTTGATGTCAATTGTCAAGTATTTTTGTCTGGATATTGATTAAATTGTGTCTGCACAAATCATGTACAAAACTAGAGATAATTTTCCAGCATCCCCCTTAAAATGATACGGTCATCCCATTGTCATTTTTTTTTATTGAAGTTTAATCCATGCTCGAAAGTGCTGATTCATTATGTTATGCATTTTGAAGAAAAGTGGTGCTCCAGTAGTTTCTTTGGACTGTGTAACTCAGCATCCCATGCGAGAAAAAATAGTTTGTGTAAAGAACCAATTCAACCCAAAAGCTTAAGCTGTTGGGTGAGGTTACATTAATGGTTTTATATATCTCAACACGCCTCCTCACATGAGAGCCCACTGGGTTTGAAGAGTGGACAATGCACAGGTCCACCTACCTGTGCGAATAGAGAAATTTCACTTGAAAGAAAGTGGGGGGCAGCGAGGATCGAACCCGGGACACGAGGCTCTGATACCATGTAAAAAACCAATTCAACCCAAAAGCTTAAGCTGTTGGGTGAGGTTACATTAATGGTTTTATATATCTCAACAGTTTGATTTGCCTGTTAAGTAGTAGTTAAATGAACAATTGGCTCTTCTTTCGTTATTTGTTATCATAGTTAATTTACTATTGTTTTCTTCTTTTTCTAGATTCCAGAACAGTTATGGCAATTCTTGGTAATACTTCCCTCTAATGAACATATTATTTTTTTCATGCCAACTTAGCATTTACCTTTTTTTTTACAGCTCGAAGTACTTTGATTTAATCTGATATTCATGTGCAGGACCTGTTGAGGTGGTAGATGAGGTAACAGGTGGACTGAAACTACTATAGTTTTCTGTCTAATCAAGATGATTTATTGTCTACCATGAACTTGAGGGTTCGTGAAGGATAACAGATTGAACGTTTTGGACATTACTAAATTAGAGCCCCTTTGAAGATTTGTCATGTTCGTCGCTCACATAAAGATTTACAATTAATCCTTAGTTGACAGTAATGATGATGATGAAAACTTTTCTTTGGAGATCCTCACGGACAAAAACTGGGGAATCAATGAGCCTAATAGCAAATGCAGAATGATGTAATTCAGTTTATATGAAATATGATGTTGAGTCTTCATAGTGGTACCGTGCTTGGTTTTGGAAGGTATATGAATTTTTTGGTCCAAATTCGATATGCAATTTGGAGTAAGAAAATATTCGGAAAAACATTAAAACATCACGCATGGATTTATTCTCATGATGAATGAACCATATTGAATAGCCTGGATTCTGCCAGTTAATATATTGTTGTGGGGAATTATTATTGACATGGTGATGGTTACCATTGCAATTCTTTTGTATTAAAACGACCATTGAACTCGAACTTAAAAAAATCAACTTCAAAGAATGCAACATCTCTCAGTTCATTTTAGAATGGTGATGTCAATTTTGCTATTCTCCCATAGATGAGAGGTAGTTCTAGTTACTAATTATTATTGGGTTTTTATTTTCTCCTTTAACGTGACACAACAAAATTTCTTACACACACAATATTTTGTTGGGCCCACATTTTTTAAAACAAAAAAATAAATAAAAATTAAGGCACGCAAAACGAATCTCTATGATATTACACAATCACTTTTTCTATCACATAACTCTTATAAAATCCATTATTATTTGGGAGGAAACTATAATTTATTTCTTTGTATCAATCGGCTAAACAAATTTTGTATCAATTGCTTCATAAGCAGTCTATACTTTCAAAGTATTCTAATATCTAAGCACCAATCTTGACAAGGAACATTACTGCTTTACAATTGAATATTATAGCATTTTCTAAGTTTTAAGTAAATTGAAAATAGTAGTAACCTGAACATAAGAATTTCCTCATACAAAAAAAGCGTTGCAACCAGTTTCAATCGAAATCTACAGTTTCATATAATTCATATGGGAAGTGTCATTGCTTAAATTTTGGTTTTTCCCTCTCTGTAATATTCAATCTTTTCTTTTCCATTTTGTTTTGACAGGTTCCTTCTCCAGTTCTCCTCCTTTTAAGTCATGCTCTTATTCACTTCTGTAACGTTCTTCTTTTCCACTACAAAAAAAATAAAATTGTAAATAGATATATTCGAGAAGAAGGAACTAATTGTAATTGATACATATTCTGTAAATTGTTTAAAAACTGATAGAACATTTGCTCTACTTTGCAAATACTAACCTTCAACCGGGTTCTTCTGATTTGGATATGACACCATATCATAGGGATTATTAACGCAGACAGTTCCACATTTGCTGGCTGCAGAAACCACCTTCAACTTCAAGCATCAACCTCTTTTTCAAATAATTCAGCCTCAAGAGATTTTATATATTCTGCCTTGGCTCCATCCATCTCCTCAACATGTCACCATGCAACTCAAATGCCTAGTTGAGCTCTCCATTAACACAACGACTATATATCAGAAATTCACACACAACCAAATCAGGCTCCATACCTTTGTTTAGAGCATGTGATACCACAATTTAACTGCTGCTCCTCTATTGCCCCTTCTGCAATGCTCGCAAATGTTGCCTTGGCTTCACCCCTCTCCTCAACATGTCATCACGCAATTCAAATGCCTTGTTGAGCTCTCCATTAACACAACAACCATATATTAGCAAGTTATATGCAACCAAATCTGGCTCAAGACCTTTGTTTAGCATGGTATCCCACAATTTAACAGCTGCTCCTACATTTCCACTTCTGCAATACTCATAAATTAAAGTCGAATAGGTAATACAATCAGGGAAAATACCATTTTCAGTCATTTCAGAAAGAATTTTGGTGGCTTCATGAAATTTACCCAATTTGGAGAAGCCACGGATAAGGATGTTATATGTTACAGTGTTTGCTAGAAGCCCTTTAACCATTGCATGGTGAAGCCCCATAGCTTCCTTCATATTTCCCTCCTTTGTAAGACGGTCAAGAAAACAGCCATATGTGATTGAATTAGGATGGACATTTGCAGCCAGCATTTTTTTAAAAAGAAGACCTGCTCTGTCCATTTCACCTGCTTTGCATAAACCATTCATCAAAGCAGTATAAGTCACAATATTAGGAAAGCACTCCTCAGTAACCATCAAATCCCAACATTCAAAAGCTTTCTTAAAAGATCCTTCTTTGCTATATGCATCAATCATACTTGTATATATTACATCATCAGGTCTCAATCCTTGATCGTGCATCTCTTTTAAGAGACCAAATAACATTTTCCTGTCTAGCTGCTTCAGAGCACCATCAATAAGAACAGCATGGCAAACCAGATCCATGTTAATTCCTCTTTGAACCATTTCACAAGAAGCACTAAGTGCCTCCATCAACCTTCCTTCCTGGCAATAACCATGTAGAAGTGCACTATAGCACATCTCATTTAACTTGAGATTCTGCTTGTGGAGATCATCAATAAAATCTTTAGCTTCTGAAACCCTACCAGTAGAACAAAGGCCACTGATAAGAGGTCTGTAGGTATATGTGTCTGGAACAAGGCCCTTTTGGAGCATGTCTTCGAGCAATGCAAAGGCTTTACCAATGTTACCATCCCTACAATACCCTTCAATCATAACATTATACGTCACTTCAGTTGGCTTGATTTTCCTTTCCATCAATTCATCAAAAAGTTTGGATGCTTCAGCCAACTGATCTGTCCTGCAAAGCGCAGAAATAAGTGCAGTGAAAGTATAAATGTTTGGAGTAATTCCTTTCCCAATCATCTCATTATATAGCTTAAATGCTTTTTGTAGTTCTAGGTCTTTGCAGTAGCCACTAATCAATGTACTAAAGGTTGTAGCAGTAGGCTCCAACCCTTGATTGATCATCTCGGTAAACAGAAACTCGGCAGCTCTCAAATCCCCAAACTTGCACTGGCCATTTATCAAAGAGTTGTAGGCATATACAGTTTGTTTTATACCATCTTCTATCATTCTATCAAAATAAGTTATTGCAACATCCAACCTCCCCCTTCTGCAAAAGGAATCAATCAAAATAGAATAAGTAATATCATTGGGACGCAAGTTCATCAAACACATACAATTATAAAGCGACTCTGCCTTATCCAAATCTCCATCTTTGCACAAAGAGTTGATTAATGCATTACAAACAAACAAATTCGGCAGAAAACCAAATCCTCCAACCTTAACTACCAAATCATAAGCATTGTCGATCTTTCCCTGTTTTCTTAACCCTTCCACTAACCCTGAGATAGCAGCCTCGGTTGGAACAAGCCCCAATTCAACCATTTCATTCATAAGTTGTATACCAGCCTCAAACTGTTGCACCCTACAAAAACCAAGTACTAGTGTACAGTATGTAACAACATCAGCTTTCAGACCCTTTTCCCCCAATGATCTTTTAACCTCAACAGCTTCCGAAACTCGATCACCCTTGCATAGCCCATGAATTAAGACATTATAAGTGACAATACTTAGATCAAACCTATTAGATTCCATCCACAGAATCTTTTCCTTAGCTCTAAAAAAATCTTTCAATTCACACAGGCTTCTGACTACAGCTGAACAAGTATAAGGATCAGGTTGAACACCAGCATTCACGGACTCATCAAACAATTCCCAAACAGTTATAAATTTTCTAATTTTCAAGAGCCCGTTCAAGAGGGCACTTAATGTTCTAACTTCAGGTAATAAGGTGTTGGCAAGCATGAGCTTTACAATGAAAACAGCATCAAAAACTCTTGCATTTTGGAGGTAATTCTGAACCAACAAATCGAAACCCAAAGTGGAGGAAAACTTACATTGCCTGTGAGAATCTAGAAAGTAGGAAAAAATCAATTTTGGGTCAGACCCACGAAGGAAAAGGGTTTGCAAGAGGGAATTTGCAGGCCAGAAAAGCCTTGCGTGAACAAGGGCGTGAATCAAGATGGCGAAGGAGGTTGTTGAATGGTTCAAGTTTTTGTGCAAACCCAGAAAGTTGAAGAACCTCAAAGCTAACTTGGGATCGTCCAAGGTGTTGATCAAAACTTGTTCAACATGATGGGGCCTCAACTTAGATGAAACGCAAGCGTCGTTGAAGGCCACCTTCCAACTCTTGGTTCCTCGAACGATGTCGGAAAGGATTGACACAAAACGAGGGTCGTTTTCGTCGTCGAATTTGGATGCTGAGAAATGTCTGTGACGAAAAGGGGTGGAGGCTGCTACTGAGAGTGAGAGTGGTGTGCGACCAAGTGGGAGCTTCATCGGAATTCTTCGGTGATTGATGCTATTGTGTTGATTGTAGATGGAGAGATCCATATCTTAGCGATTCGCGGTAACGTAGCAGTGCAGAGTCCACATCGCGTAGATAAAGGTGAAGTAGTGAGGAGCATTTGCTATAAAAGTAAGGCGTGTGGGATTGTAAAACATACTTACCTGGACGGGGTCAATGGGTGATCAAGAAGGCCCATGGCCTAGGGGAGTGACCTCCATTGCACATAGGAGGGGTGCTTCTCTAAGGTCTACCCAAGTGGTGGAGCCTACGTCATAATTTGTGATAGTGGGGGCCTGCGTTCGCGCGGCCCCTTCCAATTTCGAGTTCAATTGTTTTGGGCTTTATTGTTATTTGTAATTGGTGGGCCGACCTTGTTTTGGGGTTATTTTATTTGGTTATAACGCTGGCCTTAGACTCGTTCCATTGCCTAGTTAATGGTTAACAGATATTAGTTAGGATAATTATTTTTTAAGTCCTTAACAAAATGAAAGTCTCCATCTTAATTTCTTATAAGCTTATTTCCTTCTTTTAAGAGCTCTTATAATTATAACTTTCTTCGGGCCCAATTAAATGTATGATTTGATGGGCCTAAAATTGGAGAAATATCGTGTACCATTCAGTATATCTATCTAATAAAAAATGAGAAATGATTGTCATGTTTATATGAAAAAGAGAAAAAAATGTTTTTTTTATCCAATTGTCTTGTTCAATGGTAAATATACCTACAATAAATATATAGAAAATGATCTCCAAAATTGGGCTTCTCGTGTCTTCATGCTTTTTATTAAGGGAATGAATGAACTAAGCCCGCCAATATGATTTATATTAGGTCAGACTTAATTTAATAAAAATAATCAAATAAAATATGTTTAAGTTTTTTTAAAAAAATATTTTTTGTACATCATGGGCCTCGCCTATCATATTATTTATATTAAATATAATAAATAAAATATTAATTTAATATTTTTAAATAATAAAATACTATTATTTTAAGAGGTGAGATATTCTCACTACCAAAATTTACACTACCAACTTATTACTTATCTAATTACCATTAGATCAAGGAGAGAGAATGCTAAAAAGTTTTTGAAGAGAGAGAAAATGATAATCCAATGATGATTAGATATGTAGTAAGTTGGTAATAAAAAATTTTAGTAGTAAAAATATTCCTCCTCTTATTTTAATTATTAGAAATTTATAACAAATCATCTAGATCAAAACTTGTATTTTTTAAATATAAAGGAGAGTCAGATTAAACTTGAACTTGTAATCTGGGCGCAGCTAAAAGGCGAGACCGAGGCTAATGATTTTTACATAAATTTAATGTATTTAAATTAATGGAAATCTTATAGTTACCACCTAAATTTCTTTCTACTTGATTTTGCCGAATCTTAATCGTTGATTTGCCCGAGCAGTGCAGCATTTTCCGAGTTGGATAGTTGAGTCTGTGAATCGGCGTGCGATGGCGTTGACGAACTTGTTGCTGACGGTAGCCGGTGTGACCGCCGCCGTTCTTCTTCTGAGGAGTGATGTGAAGCAATCTGCATCCATATTCAAGCGCAACGTCAAGCACATTCGCCGGTGGCTCGAAGAAGAAAGCGCCACTTCTTCCAAGTAATCTCCCTTTTCTATCTATCAGTCTTGTGTGAAAGGAGATTTTTGTTTGTGAAAAAGTTTGGATTTTGGGTACTGGGGTTTTTCGCTTTTCCTTGTTTATTATGGGTTGAGCTTGGGTCTTTGTTTTCTTTTCCCCTTTTTGAATTTTGTACATGTGAAAATGGAAGCTGGGATATGGGTTTTGATAAAATTGGAGGAGTAAAATTCTAATATTGATCAGAACATAAAGGGGATCCGAATCCGTTACTATATACATATTTTGCTATTTATTTCCTTGATTGGAGGTTCATTTCGATTGTGCTAATGTGCTAGCTTAATGTTACGTGCTTGCTTTAGACTTGTGAATTGTATTTGATATGTTTTTATACGTAGCTATTCCTGCTTGCTTGTGTGAGGCACTTTTTTTGGTTGCACTAGCTTGTAACTAACGTAATTATGCAATAGAAAATTTATATTGCTGGAAAGATGTAAAGAACCAACTCAACCCAAAAGCTTATTGGGTGAGGGCTTTTTAATGGTTTTATATATCTCAACACGCCCCCTCACACGAGAGCCCACGGGCTTCAAGGATGGACAATGCACAGGCTCACCTACCTGTGCGAAGAAAGAAATTCCACTTGAAAGAAAGTGGGGGGCGGTGAGGATCGAACCCGGTACACCGAGGCTCTGATACCATGTAAAGAACCAATCCAACCCAAAAGCTTAAGCTGGTGGGTGAGGGCTTTTTAATGGTTTTATATATCTCAACAAAAGATTTGTGAAGCTGATGTTGGGCTAAAGAGAGGTGACTTGTGTTACTTTTCTTCTTATTTTCCCTCTCTTTGACTCGAGAGGTTGATGAGAATTATGTGAGGTATTGTTTAGCTTCATATTTATAGTGTATTGTGGTTGGGATGATGCAGGATGCCTTAGTCTTGTGATTGATATGCTGCTAAAGTTGTTTTGGGTGATATGCTTTAGTTTTGGTGTTGGCAAATGGCAATCCTATTTTCCCTTTGTTGGTATGAGCCAGTGACTGGAGGAATGAATTTAACCATTTGCTCCAAATTTAGAATTATTTCAAGTTCTTACTAATCAGCAACATAATATGCGAGACATGATGATGAAAGTAATGAAAGCTCTCCTGTGGCTATTTCAATGATACGTGGCCACCGTTCTAGATAGTTATTTTAACTTTTCAGTATATTTCCCCTTTTAATTTTAGTAATTTACAAAGGAGATCTACATCCCTTTTAATTTTAGTAATTTACAAAGGAGATGTTATTAACTGATAGAGATTTACCAATGAATCACAAAATTTTGTAGAAGAATCCTCTAGATCATGCCCGTTTCCTTTTGATGGGAAGGGGAAACAAAACAACTGCAGTTGGTTGGATCCATCCTATTTTTCAAATAAAACTGCTCATCCAAAATATTAGATAAACGTGCCAATCACTTCACTTATATTTATTGAGTTGGTTGTTAAATTAGCAGTATTAGGAGTAGACTCAGAAAAGGTTTGTGTACTGTTTTCCATATGATATTCTGGTCCATTGAGTGAACACTAGAAAAAAATGTAAGCTATGAATCTTTTCAGATAATAATTTGATGACTTTGGGTTGGATTGATTGTCTATATTGTGAGAGTTTGTGCAATGCTGCATTTTTAATGGCTTACATTTTTGTATGGAGTTATATGTATATATATACATATATATAAAGCAAATCAGGAGGCTGAAGAAGGCATTGTTAAAAAATGAATTTACGACACATCTAGGATTTAGAGAATTCTTAGTTTTTGTGATTTCTTTAGTGACAACTATTTATGATCAACTTGTGAAACAAAGAAAAAAGTGTTTTAGTTCTTCTGACAAATTATGTACATTATTTGGGGCAATATTAACTTTGTAATTGTAAATATTTAATGGGTATGTATGGTAGAAGGGGTGCATGAGGATTAGGTTGGGTTGCCTTTTAGCTGGTTTAATGCTAACCTATTGAAATCGTGGTGAAGTTATAAAGATAAAGAGCTGAAGTGGTTACCCCACTTTTTTAATTACTTAGGCTATTTCTGAAAGGTTTAGAAAGAAGGGGATGGGATGAGATAAAATCAAAAGGGAATGGGCTTGAACAGAAAAGAGTTGCCTTCCCATGTTTGGATGATTAATGAGCAAAGAAGGATGAAGGAAAAAGGATTGTGTTCAACATTTCAGTATCACCTGTATAAACTTTTTAATTATCACAATTTAGGGGATAAAATGGTAAGGAAAAATTCTTTTAATAAGCAATAAAGCTATTTTGACAGAACCGGACCGGAGATTAGGGAATAACCAAGAAAAAAAGATGAGACTTTTATTGATATGATTTCCCTTACCCTTGCATTAATGGAGATCCCAAGGTTAGGAAGAGAAACAATGGTTACAAGCGATTGTTCCCAGGAATTCGAGAGCCTGGTCTGTCCCCCACCCTCAACTGTCTTCACTCAATAAATATCTATGCTCTCTGCTTTATTTTCCCTTATATCCTAACTACTAACAATTTAGAGTAATAGCCTCCAAAACCAGGTAATCCTAACTACTGTATCTAGAAATATCAAGTAACTCTATATACTATATCCATGTATCTAACCATCAATTAATATTAGGTAACTCCATTTACTATGTTTAACAAAGGGCCGACCCAGTTCAAATACCCATTTCGTGAGTGTCTGGGGAAGGGAATACTCTAGGCAGCCTTTCCCCAAATCCTCATGCACCAACAATATCAATTAATATCAAATAACTCTATCTAATATATCTACTAACCTCAATTAACTCTTAACTATTATTTCTAGGAAGGCCCGGTCCAAGTGGATGGTTGGGCCCATCCTTATTTCTTCTGGCATTCACCTTGCTAGTTGGGGGCTGCTACTAACATGCTCCTCCTCATTAGCCCTCAATTTCAAGGGTAATAAAGGTGTGATTGACGGGGAATGGCTCCCCTGAATCCCTTCCATCTTCATTAATTTTAAATTCCTAAATAATGGTAATTGGTCATGAATGCTTGGCTTTAGGTTCAGGGTTTAAGGTTATGAGTAAAATTTCAATATGACCTGTATAATTTTATTTTAATTAACACAAAATTTGTTTAGGGGATAAAATGATAATGAAAATTCTTTTAATAAACAATAAAGCTACTCCTCCTCATTAGCCCTCGATTTCAAGGGGTAATAAAAGGTGTGATTGTCCTTTCCCTCTTCATAATTTGTTAACTTCCTAAATATGGGTAAATGATCATGAATGCTTGGCTTTAAATGGGACTGGTGATGATTATCATTTGTTGATGATATTTGAACCGTGAACTGGCTATATCATGATAAATTGGCCCATGAATGGATATTTTGATTATGATTTTAATGCACATGTATCTGTCCTTTTCTGTTGTCTTCCCCTTGCCCTCCTCTCTCTTTCTCCCTCCCACCCAGTGTTGATTTAGGTGATGGTAACTTATTAAGGACATAATTCATAGATTGTAATATGATTTTTGCTGCTTTTCAGGGTCATAGAGAAGTCCACTGCAAAAGAACTGGAATCAAAGGTTCCTCCAAAAGACATTCCTAAGGAGGACAAGCACTAATGCTTATGCAGGTGGTGGGGATGTTTAATGCAGTGATTTTGTTGTTTCATTGTGTTTCTCTCTTACTGTCTTTTAATATATATACATGTTTTATTTTATTTTTTAAAAAACTGAAACGAATTCTTTATCAATGTCTGTAAATATAACCCTTGAAAAACCCCTTATATTCTATATATCTACCAATAATAAGAAAGTTGTGGTTGTTCCACATGCCCAGTTTTTAGCATATTTGCACCATTTGACTGCTGGGAATCATCTTGCTATAACCTTTTTTAGACTTTCGGTGATATCAGGAAATTCCTTATTTCTAAGGCCTGTATCTAAATTTATGCCTTAACTTATTTTGCCCATTCTTTTCCTTCAGCTATGGGGTGTGTCAGTGTAACAATCATTTAAGCGGGGCGTTTTGGTGGTTTTAGTCATCCCAACCCACGAGAGAATTTATTCTGGTCACCATTTTTTAGGTGGTCCCTTGATATAAATGAGAAGATAAAATTGAAAAAGAAGAAAAATAATAAGGGTAAAAAGGGAAAGAAAAAATTTGTTATATTTATGAAATATATGTTAAAGTGTATGTTTAATTCGTTTGGAGTATAAAATATAAAAATAAATAAATAAATTATATTATGTGAGGTATGTTTAGAGCATGAAATAATAATTTTTCAAAATAATAATTAAAATGAAATATATATTTTTTTCTTTTAAAAATAAAATGATGATATGATTTGGAGCCATGGAAATATACTACTCGTGATTTTGAGCCATCGCTTTGGAGCCATGGATGCATACCATGTGTAAAGAATTTTATGATACACCATCCCAAAAGTAAGGCTTTATAAATTACACATTAGTTGCTCATACAATCAATGTGGGACTATATATCTCAACAACATTCCTATGCTTTTCACTAGTGAAAATGGTTACTCTTTTATCTCTTGCGTCCGTGTCTGTCTCATTTTGGTTAAATCATAAATGGCCTCAAAACAAAAAGGAGTCAATATAGTTTTTAAAAAATAAAAAAAAAACACAAAATGTCTCACTTTTTTAAATTTAATTTCTTGAGATATTTTAATTTAAGATAAGCAAGAGGTGATAAAAGACAACTAAAACAAGGAATAATGAATATATTATTGAATAATAGTTTTGTTAAGCTTAAAACTCAGGCATGATCATCTTCATTAATTTATTTAAGCTCATTATTTAAACACTGACTTTCTCCATTACATAGGAGGGTGATGCATTTTCAACATTTTCCATAGCACACATGGGTATGTCAAAAGTGCTGTTGACATTCTGTATAACACTAGATACCTTAACTGCAACATCTATTGATTCATGAAAAGGATTCGGATGTGAGTTTTGCTGGTTATTGGGTTTTGTGTTTTCAATTGACATGATAGATCTAGCAGGTTGCAGCTTTCCAAGCTTTGCTTTGTTTTGACCTTCACTTGGACTTCCAGCTCCATGTATTGGCAAGCCACGAAGTACAAGAGAGTGTGGTTGCATTACATTATGACCAATTCAACAAATGCAGTGTAATAGAGAGATGAAGAAAGAAAGAAAAAAAATCATAATTTAAAGAAGCACGTATTGCATCTGCGAGAACCAATACTTAGCATTTAAGCTGTGTAAGTCATGATATAAAATCTGCAAACTTCTCCAACAAGAACACAACACTAACACAACACTAACAAAACTGTTTCTAATTACATCAAGTATAAGGCTTTTAGACCATTCTAAAACAGTTCAACACAAAATATGCCATATGCATTTTCCAGAAGTTTTACCCGACTAATGCGGTCAATCCTGCATGTTGACAATACGGGACAAGTCGCGCACGTTAACCATATAGGACTTTGTGCCAGCATGTAAGTTGCAAATGTGCAGGACTACCATACATTTGTAATAAAAATCTATTGGTTTGTTATGCGAGATTTCCACGCTGGCACTAAGTCCTGTATAATCAATGTGCGGGATTTGGAGAGTCCCGTACGGTCAATCAGTGTGTAATACAACCTTTCTGCTAGAGCTACTATCAACACTAGACCTTGAACTATTCCACATATGTTTAGCCATAGAAGTTGAAGAGGATGACTCTGAAGACCAATCACTGAAAGAGCTAGTGGGTGAAATACTAGAAGAAAGTTTGGTGACAGACATCAAATTAATTGAGTTAATTGAGCTACTATCAACACTAGACCCATTCTTGATTCACTCTCTGTGGCAGTTTTTTTTTTCTGCCACAGATGCTGAATGTTATTCTCTAATATTAGTTGCAAGTTGCAACTATCACATCCAGCTTGCACATCTTTGTCATCGATCTTCAACGACTACTCAGCTTACTTAATATTAGTTCTTTAAATTCGAGTAGCTTATTCGGGTTGGTCTTTTCTCGTGATTTATTGTTTTGTGTACTAAAACAAAGGACCTTAATTAATGCTATTGTGTTGATTGTAGATGGAGAGATACATATCTTCGGAAGAATGGTTACAAGATTCGCAGTAAAGTAGCAGTGTAGAGTCCACATTGCCTGGGTGAAGGTGAAGTAGTGAGGAGCATGTGCTATAAAACTGAAGCGTGTGGGAATGAAAAACATACTTACCTGGACGGGGTCAATGGGTGATTAAGAAGGCCCATGGCCTAGGGGAGTGACCTCCATTGCACATAGGAGGGGTGCTTTTCTAAGGTCTACCCAAGTGGTGGAGCCTACGTCATAATTTGTGATAGTGGGGGCCTGCGTTCGCGCGGCTCCTGGCAATTTCTAGTTAAATTGTTTTGGGCTTTTGTATGGTTATGGTTATTTTGTACTTGGTGGGCCGACCTTACGTTTTGGTGTTATTTTATTTGGTTATAAAGGTGGCCTTAGACTCGTTACAATGCCTAATATTGTTTTTGGTAGATATTTTTTAAAGTAAAATATCTACAAATATTAATATTAATTAGAGTAAATATTTTTTTTTGTCTTTAATAAAATGAAGGTCTTCATTTTAAACTTTTGCAAAAAGTTTAATTTAGAGTTCCCTCACCACTTTGGTAAATCCTTCTGAAGCAGATGAAAAGGAAACAAATGATATCCTTTGAACGAGTAGTAGCCAATGAAACGAAAGTTTCCTCCGTTCTATAGATACTGGACTTAGTAGCTAGTGCTTAAATTAAAGGGAGGTATTTCTATGGTCGAAGTGGATTGTTGGGTTCATCCTTATTTCTTCTCGCATTCACCTTGCTAGTTGGTACTAACATACATGCTCCTCCTCATTAGCCCTCAATTTCAAGGGTAATAAAGGTGTGATTGACAGGGAATGGCTCCCCCGAATCCTTTCTATCTTCATTAATTTTAAGTTCCTAAATAATGATAATTGGTCATGAATGCTTGGCTTTAGGTTCAGGGTTTAAGGTTATGAGTAAAATTTCAATACACTGTATAATTTTTTTTTAATTAACACAATTTGTTTAGGGGATAAAATGATAATGAAAATTCTTTTAATAAACAATAAAGCTACTCCTCCTCATTAGCCCTCAATTTCAAGGGGTAATAAAAGGTGTGATTGAGGGGGTAATTGTTCCCCTGAATTCCTTTCCCTCTTCATAATTTGTTAACTTCCTAAATATGGGTAAATGATCATGAATGCTTGGCTTTAAATGGGACTGGTGATGATTATCATTTGTTGATGATATTTGAACCGTGAACTGGCTATATCATGATAAATTGGCCCATGAAAGGATATTTTGATTATGATTTTAATGCACATGTATCTGTCCTTTTCTGTTGTCTTCCCCTTGCCCTCCTCTCTCTTTCTCCCTCCCACCCAGTGTTGATTTAGGTGATGGTTATTTATTAAGGACATAATTCATAGATTGTAATATGATTTTTGCTGCTTTTCAGGGTCATGGAGAAGTCCACTGCAAAAGAACTGGAATCAAAGGTTCCTCCAAAAGACATTCCTAAGGAGGACAAGCACTAATGCTTATGCAGGTGGTGGGGATGTTTAATGCAGTGATTTTGTTGTTTCATTGTTTCTCTCTTACTGTCTTTTAATATATACATGTTTTATTTTATTTTTAAAAAAACTGAAACGAATTCTTTATCAATGTCTGTAAATATAACCCTTGAAAAGCCCTTATATTCTATATATCTACCAATAATAAGAAAGTTGTGGTTGTTCTACATGCCCAGTTTTTAGCATATTTGCACCATTTGACTGCTGAGAATCATCTTGCTATAACCTTTTTTAGACTTTCGGTTATATTAGGAAATTCCTTATTTCTAAGGCCTGTATCTAAATTTATGCCTTAACTTATTTTGCCCATTCTTTTCCTTCAGCTATGGGGTGTGTCAGTGTAACAATCATCTAAGCAGGGCGTCTTGGTGGTTTTAGTCATCCCAACCCACGAGAGAATTTATTGTGCTCAGGGACCACCATTTTAGGTGGTCCCTTGATGTAAATGGGAGGGTAAAATTGAAAAAGAAGAAAAATAATAAGGGTAAAAAGGAAAAAAAAATTGTTATATTTATGAAATATATGTTAACGTGTATGTTTAATTCGGTTGGAGTATAAAATATAAAAAAATAATAATAAATTATATTATGTGAGGTATGTTTAGAGCATGAAATAATAATTTTTCAAAATAATAATTAAAATGAAATATATATATTTTTGTTTTAAAAATAAAATGATGATATGATTTGGAGCCATGGAGGAATATACTACTCGTGATTTTGAGCCATCGCTATTCCTCCATCGCTTTGGAGCCATGGATGCATACCATGTAAAGAATCTTGTGATACACCGTCTCAAAAGTAAGGCCTTATAAACTTCACATTAGTTGCACATACAATCAATGTGAGACTATATATCTCAACAACATTTCTATGCTTTTCACTAGTGAAAATGGTTACTCTTTTATCTCTTGTGTCCGCGTCTGTCTCATTTTGGTTAAATCATAAATGGCCTCAAAACAAAAAGGAGTCAATATAGTTTTTAAAAAATAAAAAAAAAACACAAAATGTCTCACTTTTTAAAATTTAATTTCTTGAGATATTTTAATTTAAGATAAGCAAGAGGTGATAAAAGACAACTAAAACAAGGAATAATGAATATATTATGGGTTTGTTTTTTTTAAATTTACTTTAGATAACTTTATCTAATATTCATCGAAACGACGTTGTTTTGGGACGGAAATTATGGTATTTTTGTAATTTTAATTTATTTCAGGGTTATAATAGTCTTTATCATTCTAATTTTTTATGTTTTCAACCCTAAAACGACGTCGTTTCAATGAATATTAGATAAAGTTATCTAAAGTAATACTATAAACTTTTTCCCCATATATTATTGGATAATAGTTTTGTTAAGCTTAAAACTCAGGCATGATCATCTTCATTAATTTATTTAAGCTCATTATTTAAACACTGACTTTCTCCATTACATAGGAGGGTGATGCATTTTCAACATTTTCCATAGCACACATGGGTATGTCAAAAGTGCTGTTGACATTCTGTATAGCACTAGATACCTTAACTGCAACATCTATTGATTCATGAAAAGGATTCGGATGTGAGTTTTGCTGGTTATTGGGTTTTGTGTTTTCAATTGACATGATAGATCTAGCAGGTTGCAGCTTTCCAAGCTTTGCTTTGTTTTGACCTTCACTTGGACTTCCAGCTCCATGTATTGGCAAGCCACGAAGTACAAGAGAGTGTGGTTGCATTACATTATGACCAATTCAACAAATGCAGTGTAATAGAGAGATGAAGAAAGAAATAAAAAATCATAATTTAAAGAAGCACGTATTGCATCTGCGATAACCAATACTTAGCTTTGAAGCTGTGTGACCAAAGTCATAATGATATAAAATCTGCAAACTTCTCCAACAAGAACACAACACTAACAAAACTGTTTCTAATTACATCAAGTATAAGGATTTTAGACCATTCTAAAGCAGTTCAACACAAAATATGCCATATGCATTTTCCAGAAGTTTTACCCGACTAATGCGGTCAATCTCGCATATTGACAATACGGGACAAGTCGCGCACGTTAACCATACAGGATTTTGTGCCAACATGTAAGTTGCAAATGTGCACGACTACCATACATTTGTAATAAGTCTCGTAAAGTTTATTGATTTGCTATGCGAGGGAAAATTTTAATATGCTCCAGGCCCACCACTTATTCAGTGGTCCCTTTTCTATAAATGGAAAATTTTCTTCCATTTCTACCATTATCTTTTTGATTTTTTCTCCCTCCGTCCCTCTTTGTTCTATTTTGGGAAAGGACCACCATGGTCCAGGCCCACCAAATACCTTCTCCTATGCGAGATTTCCACGCTGGCAATGTGCGGGATTTAAAGAGTCTCGTACAGTCAACGTGTGAAACTTCCACACTAGCTTAGCTTATTGCTGCATGGTTGACGTGTAGAACTTGTATCGTATGATCAACATGCGAGATTGAATGCATTAGTTTGAAATTTCTTTTTGAAAAAGCCTCAAATATAAACAAGGAGACAAGACTCACCCCATCAAAGAAGCCAATCTTCGGTGAAGGAAGTCTAAGGCCCGAGGGTTTCATTCCAGGAGCAGTCCTTGCACTTTGACTGATCAACTCAGTATGATGAGCTTCCTGCCCTTCTAAGCTTGAATCACTCTGAGGAATATGAGAATTTGTACCTTGATCTGCATCAGTGTGTAATACAACCTTTCTGCTAGAGCTACTATCAACACTAGACCTTGAACTATTCCACATATGTTTAGCCATAGAAGTTGAAGAGGATGACTCTGAAGACCAATCACTGAGAGCTAGCGGGTGAAATACTAGAAGAAAGTTTGGTGACAGACATCAAATTAATTGAGTTAATTGAGCTACTATCAACACTAGACCCACTTTTGATTCACTCTCCGTGGCAGTTTTTTTTTCTGCCACAGATGCTGAATGTTATTCTCTAATATTAGTTGCAAGTTACAACTATCACATCCAGCTTGCACATCTTTGTCATCGATCTTCAACGACTACTCAGCTTACTTAATATTAGTTCTTTAAATTCGAGTAGCTTATTGGGGTTGGTCTTTTCTCGTGATTTATTGTTTTGTGCACTGAAACAAAGGATCTCAATTAATGCTATTGTGTTGATTGTAGATGGAGAGATCCATATCTTAGCGAGAATGGTTATAAGATTTGCGGTTGGCCAATTCTGTGCAAGTTCAAAGACTCAGTTCTATGAATGGATTGCTCTAAACAAGCTAGAATATACAACGAAATGCACATTCATTCATTCAACAACTAATCACAACCAGTGCACTCATGAATCTTGTAAAGAATCAATTCAACCCAAAAGCTTAAGCTATTGGGTGAGACTGCATTAATGGTTTTTATATATCTCAACACGCCCCCTCACACGAGAGCTCAATGAGCTCGAAAGGTGGACAATGCACAGTCCCACCTACCTGTGCGAAAAAATTCCACTTAAAAGAAAATGGGGAGCCTGATACCATTTAAAGAATCAATTCAACCCAAAAGCTTAAGGTATTGGATGATGCTATATTAATGGTTTTTATATATTTCAACAAATCTCATTGAGCAAAGAGGATGCCCAGGGTCATTGCATATTTTTTTGCCAACATGTCAAAATAAAAACCAACAACTTGCAAATTCCACTCTCTGGCCCACTACTAGCATTTCAATCTGCAGCTATATAAAAGAGCACTGATAACATTCTAATTCAAGAATCATCTATTACTAGCATAGTGATCTGGTTACATTAATGGGCATCTATTAGTATATCATTTTTCCATGTCCATTCATTTTAATCTGCAAAACTGACAATACAAATGTATATAATTCGGAGAAAACCAACACTCATCACATATTCCATCACCCCAGAATAACCACCACCTTTGATTTTTCATTGTTTTATTCTCAGCCTGTAGACAAGTAATTTGGTTTTTCCCTAATGTGTTTCAGGATAAGAGCATGGTTTTTTTCTATTCACAATGCCAAATCTTCTTCGCTCACTAAATTATAACCTGGAACCTGCTACATTTCAGCAATTGGCGTTGCTTCTCTCTCACTATTCGTAGCCTTTGACTTTGCTGCTCTTGACTGTCTTGATGAAGCAGATAGCAACTCAGAAGAGGAAGTTGACTTAGTCTTTTTCCGCTTGGGCTTCTTAGGAACATGAGGAACCCCTGCAGATGGCATGCCTTTGTAAATGCTTGATGTCATTTGGCTTCCAGTTGACTCTTCAAAATCTGTTCTTAGGTTTCAAGTAAGGAATAATTGTCATTAAGAAAGATAAGAAGTAACATAGAAGCAAACAATAAATAAATTGATAGCGCTAAGTAACCCAGCAAGATATGATATACATTCAGACAATTCCAACATACAGCAAACAATTTTGAAGAATGTGAAATATAACGTAGCAGTGCAGAGTCCACATCGCGTAGATGAAGGTGAAGTAGTGAGGAGCATGTGCTATAAAAGTAAGGTGTGAGGGATTGTAGAACATACTTACCTGGACGGGGTCAATGGGTGATCAAGAAGGCCCATGGCCTAGGGGAGTGATCTCCGTTGCACATGGGAGGGGTGCTTCTCTAAGGTCTACCCAAGTGGTGGAGCCTACGTTGTAATTTGTGATAGTGGGGGCCTGCGTTCGCGCGGCCCCTTCCAATTTCGAGTTAAATTGTTTTGGGCTTTGTTACCAAAAAATAAAAAATTGTTTTGGGCTTCTTGGTTATTTTGTTAATTGGTGGGCCTACCTTTTGTGGTTATAACGGTGGCCTTAGACTGTCTATAATAAAATAATGGTCTTCATTTTAAACTTTTACAAAAAAAATTAATTTAGAGTTCCCTAGTTAAGCACAGCCCGAATAAGCCCCGGTTTAGTAGATCCTTCTGTAGCCAATGTAACGAAAGTTTCCTTCGTTCTAAATACTGGACATAGTATATAGTGCTTAAATTACAGGGTGGTATTAATGTAGTTTTTTTTTATTGTTTTTTGGGTAGACAATTTTACTCTTTTTTTTTTTTTTGTATGGGCTGTGAAACTTCCTCAACTTTTTTTTTTTTTTTTTAGTGTGATAACGTAGCTCAAAGTATATTTAGGCTTGTTGATTATCCTAGAGCAAACATTCATATGAAAATAGGATGCTTGTCAGAACCAATAAATTTGATTTTTATTTTGTTGTGAATAAGTTTATGGGAAATCTTTTTTTTTTATATTATTGAAAATAATTTATTTTATGTTGTTAAAATAATATTATAAGTGAGATCTACAAATAATTGGAGAAATAAAAAAAATGAGACTCAAACTCAACTCTTTTTTTTGGTAAAAGGACTCAACTCTATTATGTGTGTGTAGTAGCACAATAGGAATTTGAGTTTATATGCAATAAAAATAAAAATCATAACTCTTCCAACTTTTCCCCCTATTCTTTTGATACCCTGAAAATTTTCATTTAACTAACAACATGTAGCATATTATATCATAATGGGAGTGACAGCGGAACGTATGGATTGCGCAGCAAAAGGCTTCCTTTTCTTTTTATTTAATAGAGACAGATAGTTATATGACTTATATCATCATATAGGAAATTGATTATGTCATGCTACATACGTAACCGATGTGGATCCCACCATTTAAAAAAAAAATAAAAAATGATGAGGTCTATATTGGTTGTGTCTATCACGTACCACAACCTATTTCATATAACATGATGGGAAAGGATATTGTGACAATCAAGTTATGTTACTACCAAATGACTACCGATCAATCTTACTGTTAGATCGATTATCTTGATCCAACGATTATATTTTTTTTCATCTTTGTATGGTCATGATTTCTCAAATTTAATACTTTATATTTATTTTCACCTTTGTATGATAATGATTTCTCATATTTAATGTTTTCACTTTAAATATGGGGAATTATGACCGTACAAAGATGGAAATAAATATAACCGTTGGATCAAGATAATCGATATAACGGAGAGATTGATTGGTAATCATTTGATAGTAACACAACTTGGTTGTCACAATATCCTTCCCCTAACATGATATAATTTTTTCCCTTTAATAAATGATTAGTTATCTTATAACAGTTTATTTTAGCAAACTTTTCTGGTAGTGTTAATCACCGAAGCACGCGGAGACATGCGGTAAACTCTCCGACACGTTCTTTGAACACGCGGTCAACGCTAAGACACGCTCGGACACGTTTTTATTAATTTTAATTTTATTTTGTTAACTAAATATAAAAGAAATAATTTATAAATTTTTTTTTCTGTTATGAAACTTGACATAAAAAATTAACAAATTATGAAAAATTATTTATATTTATATTTATGTTATGAAATTTAAATATTTGATTTATTATATGACTTATTATAGACTCTTATATGTATTAAATATAAATTATATTATATATATTAGAAAATTTATTTAATATCAAAACGTGTCCCAACGTGTCCAAATATGACATTTTTTTAGAATTAACGTGTCGACGTATCGTGTCATATCCCGTGTCCGTAGATCATAGGTGTTATTAGCAAAAGTGTTCCTTCTTTGTCGGATAGACATTTTACATCTCAAAATGAATGCGATATATTAACCTGAAGACTTAGGTTGAATCATAGAATTTATAAATGAAGGAACTGAAAAAGAAACCAGAAACATGTACTCATTAGAAGGGAATTCCAACGATTTGTTTAATCAATACAAATTGTGACCCCGATTTCGCAGATATTTCGATTCCGGCTAATGATGATGTTATAGCTTCAATACTATTAATTCTGAACAAATTAGTATTTGCAACCCCAAAAATCAACCTAAGCCCATAAACGCAGAAGAGAGCCTAAAAATGTAAATCAAGTTCAGAAAGGTAAAAGAAAAAGTGAATACCTGAATTAATGAAAAACTTGGAGTTTTAAACCCTTTTATGTATGAGAGCCTTGAAGCAGCAAGACACAAATGCACCATAAAAGAGGAAAACTTCCAAAATATTTCATTAAGAAAGCTTTGAAAGAAAGGAAATGAAGCAAGAGACAAGGCAGAGAGTTCATGTTAAAGAGTGTGTTTTGGATAAAATGACAAGTTTTCCCTCCTTTCTCAAACCTTGCGAAGGGGTGCAAGGGGGCAAGAAAGTAAAAATTCCAGTGATGTTTGGTACAAGGTATTTTTTGGATTATTGAGAACCTGAATATTTCTAAATTTTTTATTTTCGGATATTATTAATTGAATGTTTCTATCATATTTCTGAAAATCGTTATTCCAGGATAAAAAAAATTCCTCTACCAAACGCACCCGTAAAATCTACTACATGTGTCATGCCATGAAAGAAGATGATTAATACACGTTTTAAAAATACTATAATTAATTGACAATTCAAAGTCTAATCAATTATTTCATAGTGTCTGTGAAGTCTTTTTATTATAAGTTTATTTTCTTTTTTAAGTAGAAATTAAACCAAATATATTTTCATAAGAGCTCTTATAATTTTAAGAGATATTTTTTAAGTTATATCATTTTTTTTTTAAACGTGTATCTTTTTAAATAAATAATTTTTATGTAACTTTTAAGTTAATATTTTTGTTTAATCATCAAATAATTTGTTTCTTTGTTTTTAAACATTTTTTTTCATTTTATTTAAAAGTAACTTTTAGTTAAACAAATAAGTGTCAAAGATGCTCTTAATGACGAGGTAAGGTTACCCACTAAAACAATCATTAATCCATTGAAAGTTTAACTTTTTACGACATCCACACATGTGGAGCAATGTTGCTAATATATGATCTCACAATAATAATAGATCATGCTCCTTAAGCTAATATGAGCAATAGGTTGGGGGCAACTAATCTGAATCGATATTAAGTAGGATTAAGGATCAAGTCCATTAAATAGCCCAAAAGGCCCATTGACAAAAACTTAAGGAGTAACGTAAAATGTATGTCAGATACAGCCCATAGACATAACTAAAATGACAACAACACGAGATTCATAAATCTCCTCAAGAGCCAATGATTGAAGGACGAACATAAAACACCGGCTAAGCCTACATCTCATAGCTTGTCAATAGGCATCTAACAAATGATATAGGCTGACAAAACCATCACAATCCACCAATAAGAGTAAATGTCGCTACTAATAAGGAAGGCTCAAAGCCCATGATCACCTTCTCTAGTTTACTTAAACTCATTACTCAAACATTGACTTCAGCGATAAAGTGCCTTGCAAGTACCCCACATATCTCAGACAAACATATCTCTCCAACACCAGCTTATACTGGGATCTGCCAGGCTGCTACATGGGATGGATCCACGAGATGCTTGAACTAATGCTAGAGAGATCTGCTTACTTGTGACAGATGTGGTACTTGCAAGACACTTTGACGCTTAAGTCAGTGTTTGAGTAATGAGTTTAAGTAAATTAGTGAAGACGATCATACCTAAGTTTTGAGTCTTCATTATATATTAGGAACATGTCTTACTTGTATTGCCTTAGTATAATGGCATTTAATCTTATTG
Organism: Gastrolobium villosum; assembly: GCA_032173675.1. Classification (NCBI taxonomy): domain Eukaryota; kingdom Viridiplantae; phylum Streptophyta; class Magnoliopsida; order Fabales; family Fabaceae; genus Gastrolobium; species Gastrolobium villosum. Next base: position 184,788 of record JAVKPL010003727.1, read on the forward strand.
GTGGATTGTGGTGTTTTTGTGAGTTTATTCTGTTTGTCACATGCTTGTTTTTGTCCTTTAATAATTAGTTCTTTAGGAGGCTTATGAGTTCTGTGTTATTGTAAATTCAGTTGAATGTGAGCGTACTTGTGACATATATGTTTCCTTACTTTTTAACTCTCTCTTTTTTGGGTAGTAAATACTTATGTAGTCTTTGCCAATATGTGTCTTGAGTTGTTTATTGCACTGGACCTTTCATTTCGCTTAAAAATGAAAATATCAAAATTGTAAAAATAAAATAAAATTAAGAAAAAATATGTATCATTTTAAAAGATGTAAAATTATGTCATTTTAAGTGAGAGAAAGAGATAGATAAATGAGGAGAGAGTGGACAAAAAAATATAAAGGTGTAGGTACTATCTCTTTGTGAGAGTGAAATGACACAAGTTATGTCATTTATAAGGATAAACATTTTCCCCATAAAATTAATATCTTTAAAGTAATTTAATAAAGAATATATTTATAAAAAAAACAAAAATTAAAAAAAATTGACATTTTTTGGGGTTTACCATTTTGTGTGAAAAAAAAAAAAAGAGAGGATGAAATGCGAAAGTTCTGAATCGGACATTTTACCAATTACCGCTATTCGGGTTGGTCTTTTCTCGTGATTTATTGTTTTGTTCACTAAAACAAGGGATCTCAATTAATGCTATTGTGTTGATTGTAGATGGAGAGATCCATATCTTCGCGAGAATGGTTATAAGATTCGCAGTGTAGAGTCCACATCGCCACGGTGAAGGTGAAGTAGTGAGGAGCATTTGCTATAAAAGTAAGGCGTATGGGAATGTAAAACATACTTACCTGGACGGGGTCAATGGGCGATCAAGAAGGCCCATGGCCTAGGGGAGTGACCTCCATTGCACATAGGAGGGGTGCTTCTCTAAAGTCTACCCAAGTGGTGGAGCCTACGTCATAATTTGTGATAGTGGGGGCCTGCGTTCGCGCGGCCCCTCCCAATTTCGAGTTCAATTGTTTTGGGCTTTATGGTTCTTTTGTAATTGGTGGGCCGTCCTTGATGTTTATTTTATTTTATTTGTTTATATCGGTGGCCTTAGACTCGTTCCCGATGCCTAGTTAGTGGGCTAACGAATATAAATTAGAGTAAATATTTTTTTGCTTTTTAACAAATTAAAGATCTTCATTTTAAACTTTTACAAAAATAATAATTTAGACTTCCGTAGTTAAGCACAGCCCGAATTTTTTATATACGCACCACTTTGGTAAATCCTACTTAAGCAGATGAAAAGGAAACAAATTATATCCTTTGAACGAGTAGTAGGCAATGAAACGAAAGTTTCCTTCGTTCTAAATACTCTTGGTAGCTAGTGCTTAAATTAAAGGGTGGTATTAATCGTGTTTTTTTTTTTTAATTTTTTTTGGGTAGACAATATTATTTGTTTTTTATTTGTATGGGCTGTGAAACTTCCTCAACTTTTTTTTTTAAGTGTGATGATGTTTAGGCTTGTGGATTTATCCCAGAGCAAACATTCATATGGAAATAGAATGCTTGTCAGAACCAATAAATTTGGTTTTTATTTTCTTGTGAATAAGTTTATGGGAAATCTTTTTTTATATTATTGAAAATAAATTATTTTATATTGTCGAAATAAAATTATAACTGAGTTCCACAAATAATTGGAGAAAAAAAAATGAAAGTTAGACTCAACTCAATTCTATTATGTGTGTGTAGGACAAATCGGAATTTGAGTTTATATGCAATAAAAATAAAAATCATAACTCTTCCAATTTTCCCCCTATTCTTTTGATACCCTGAAAATTTTCATTTAACTCACAACATGTAGCAAATTATATCATAAGGGGAGGAGAGTGGATCCTCCTCGTGTGTTAATTAACATGATCATATCATGTGGGATAATTATAACCATACATGGGTGGGTTAATGGTGATAAGAGAGGAGAAAAAAAAAATTAAAGAGAGGAAGTTACACAATCATCTCCATTAATTTAATTATTAATGGTTAAGATCCTCCCACATGACATGATTATGTTAAATTAGACATGAGAGGATCCATTTCCTAAAGGGAGTGACAGCGGAACAAAAGGCTTCCTTTTCTTTTTATTTAATAGAGACAAATAGTTATATCATTTTGTAGAAAATTGAGATATAATCGATGCGGATCCCATCATTTTAAAATAAAAAAAAGTAAAATTGGTGAGGTCCACATTGTTTGTGTCACATAATCCATGCAATCCCATCATTTAAAAAAAAATAAAAAATGGTGAGGTTCACATTAATTGTGTCTATAACATGACACAACCAATTTCATATAACATGATACAATTTTTTCCTTAATAAATGATTGGCTATCTTATAACAATTTATTTTAACAAACTTTTCTGGTAGTGTTAATAGTAAAAGTGTTCCTTCTCTCTCCAGTAGACATTTTACATCTCAAAAGGAATGCCATATATTAACCTGAAGACTTAGGTTGAATCATAGAATTTATAAATGAAGGAACTATAAAAGAAACCTGTACTCATTAGAAGATAGTAACCCCAAAAATCAACCTAAGCCCAGAAACGTAGAAGAAAGCCTAAAAATGTAAATTAAGTTAAAAAAGGTAAAAGAAAAAGTGAATACCTGAATTAATGAAAAACTTGAAATTTTAAACCCTTTTATGTATGAGAGCCTTGAAGCAGCAAGAACACAAATGCACCATAAAAAGAAGAAAACTTCCTAAATATTTCATTAAGAAAGCTTTGAAACAAAGGAAATGAAGCAAGAGACAAGGCAGAGAGTTCGTGTGAAAGAGTGTGTTTTGGATAAAATGATAAGTTTTCCCTCCTTTCTCAAACCTTGCGAAGGATGCTAGGTAATAAAGTAAAAAAACAAGGGGAAGAAAAATGGTAATAGTAAAAATCCCTAAAATCTACTACATGTGTCATGCGATGAAAGAAGATGATTAATACGCGTTTTAAAAATGCTATGATTAATTGACAATTCAAAGTCTAATCAATTATTTCATAGTGTCTGTGAAGTCTTTTTTTTATAAGCTTATTTCCTTCTTTTAAGAGCTCTTATAATTTTAAGAGATTTTTTTAAATTATATCATTTTTTAAATGTGTATTTTTTTAAAATAAATAATTTTTACGAAACTTTTAAGTTAAATTTTTTATATAATCATCAAATAATTTATTGCTTTATTTTTAAACATTTTTTTAATTTTATTTAAAAATAGCTTTTAGTTAAAAAATAAATAAGTGTCAAACATGTTCTTAATGACGAGGTAAGGTTACCCATTAAAACAATCAGTAATCCATTAAAGTTTTACTTTTTACTACATCCACACATGTGGAGCAATGTTGCTAATATATGATCTCACAATAATAATAGATCATGCTCCTTATGCTAACATAAGCAACAAGTTGGGGCAACTAATCTGGATCGATATTGAGTAGGATTAAGGATCAAGTCCATTAAATAGCCCAAAAGGCCCATTGACAAAGACTTAAGGAGTAACGTAACATGTATGTCAGATATAGTCCCATAGACATAACTAAAATGACAACAACACAAGATTCATAAATCTCCTCAAAGAGCCAATGATTGATGGACAGACATAAAACACGAGCTAAGCCTACATCTCATATCTTGTCTATAGGCATCTAACAAATGACATAGGCTGACAAAACCATCACAATCCACCAATAAGAGTAAATGTCGCTACTAATAAGGAAGGCTCAAAGCCCATGATCACCTTCTCTAGTTTACTTAAACTCTCAAGCATTGACTTTAGCGATAAAGTGCCTTGCAAGTACCCCACATATCTCAGGTAAGCATATCTCTCCAACACCAGCTTATACTGGGATCTGCCAGGCTGCTACATGGGATGGATCCACGAGATGGTTGAACTAATGCTAGAGAGACCTGCTTACTTGTGATAGATGGGGTACTTGCAAGACACTTGGACGCTCAAGTTAGTGTTTGAGTAAATTAGTTAAGGCGATCATACCTAAGTTTTGAGTCTTCATTATATAGTAGGAACATGTCTTACTTGTATTGCCCTAGTATAATGACATTTATTCTGATTGGTGGATTGTGGTGTTTTTGTCAGTCTATGCTATTTGTGACATGCTTGTTTTTGTCCTTCAATAATTAGTTCTTGATGAGGCTTATGAGTTCTGTGTTATTGACTTATTGTCAGTTCAATTGAATGTCAGCGTACTTATGACATACATGTTTCCTTACTTTTTAACTCTCTTTTTTGGGTACTAAATATTTATGTAGTCTTTGCCATTAGGTGTCTTGAGTTGTTTATTGCACTCGACCTTTTATTTCGCTTAATAATGAAAATATCATAATTGTAAAAGTAAAATAAAATTATGGAAAAATATGTATCATTTTAAAAGATGTAAAGTTGTGTCATTTTAAATAAGAGAGATAGATAAAGGAGAGAGAGAGAGAGTGAACAAAAAAATAGAAAGATGTGGGTCCTATCTCTTTGTGAGAGTAAAATGACACAAGTTATGTCATTTATAAGGATAAATATTTTTCCCTTAAAATTAATATCTTCAAATCTCTTTAAAGTAATTTAATAAAGAATATATTAAAAAAAAAACAAAAATTAAAAAGAATTGACATTTTTTGGGGTTTACCATTTTGGGTGAAAAAAAAAAGAGAGAGGGTGAAATGCGAAAGTTCTGAATCGGACATTTTACCAATTACCACCATTATTGGGGTTGGTATTTTGTCGTGATTTATTGTTTTGTGCAGTAAAACAAAGGATCTTAATTAATGCTATTGTGTTGATTGTAGATGGAGAGATCCATATCTTCGCGAGAATGGTTATAAGATTCGCAGTAAAGTAGCAGTCTAGAGTCCACATCGCCTGGGTGAAGGTGAAGTAGTGAGGAGCATGTGCTATAAAAGTAAAGCGTGTGGGAATGTAAAACATACTTACCTGGACGGGGTCAATGGGTGATCAAGAAGGCCCATGGCCTAGGGGAGTGACCTCCATTGCACATAGGAGGGGTGCTTCTCTAAGGTCTACCCAAGTGGTGGAGCCTACGTCATAATTTGTGATAGTGGGGGCCTGCGTTCGCGCGGCCCCTCCCAATTTCGAGTTCAATTTTTTTTTCGACTGTTAAGTTTTTGGGCTAATGGTTTTTTATTTTGGTTATAATGCTGGTCTTGTTGGAAACATGTCATTTCCCTTGATTCTTATGTAAGGTATGTGTCTTCATCTATGTAGCACCGATACTGACACGTGACACGATACGACACGACAACGTTTTGATATTAAATAATATTTTTAATTTATGTGGTGTATATTATATTTAATATTCAATAATTTAATAAAAAAATGAATCTAAACTTATAATATTCATAAATTTTTGCAAAAAAACATGATATCACAAATATTTATATTAAACTCAATAAAATAGTAATCGTAATCCAACGAATCTAATGGTTGGAACTAAAAAAACGCAAAACCTTTAAACCTTTTTTTGAATTTCTATAACGTGTCTTTGAAGTGTCGGGAAATTATATATTTACCTTTGTCAAATATTCATATGGATCTTCATTCCTATTTTAGATGACATATTAATAAATAAGCATTTATATTTCCGAAGCAGATGAAAAAGAAAAAAATTATTTCATTTGAACGAGTAACGTTACTTTTGTTCTAAATACATGACTTAGTCGCTAGTGCTTAAAGGGTGGTAATAATATTACTTGTCTTTTATTTGTGTTGGCTGTGAAACTTTAACTTTTTATTTTTTTCTTTAGTATGAAACTAAATATTCATATGGAAATAGGATGCTTGTTAGAACCAATAAATTTGTTTGTTTTTTTTTGTGAATAAGTTTTATATGCAATAAAAATAAAAATAAAAATAAAAACTAAATATTACTTGTCTTTTATTTGTATGGGCTGTGAAACTTTAACTTTTTATTTTTTTTCTTTAGTATGAAACTAAATATTCATATGGAGATAGGATGCTTGTTAGAACCAATAAATTTGGTTTTTTTTTTTTTTTGTGAATAAGTTTTTTATGCAATAAAAATAAAAAGCATAACTCTTCCAATTTTTTTCCCTATCCTTTTGATATCCTGAAATTTTTCAGTTAACTCACAACATGTAGCAAATTATATCATAAAGGGAGTGGACTGTGTAGCAAAAGGCTTCCTTTTCTTTTTATTTAATAATTTATTGGCTATCTTACAATAGTTTATTTTAGCAAACTTTTCTGGCAGTGTTGATAGCAAAAGTGTTCCTTCTCTGTCCAGTGGACATTTTACATCTCAAAATGAATGGCATATATTAACACGAAGACTTAGGTTGAATCAGAGAATTTATAAATGAAGGAACGAAAAAAAAAAAAAAAAAAAAAAACAGAAACCTGTACTCAATAGAAGATAGTAACCAATGTACCAAAAGAAAAAAGATAGTAACCCCAAAAATCAACCCGAGCCCAGAATTGCAGAAGAGAGCCTAAAAATGTAAAACAAGTACAGAAAGGTGAAAGAAAAAGTGAAAACCTTAATTAATGAAAAACTTGAAGTTTTGAACCTTTTTACGTATGAGCCTTGAAGCAGCAAGAGCACAAATGCACCATAAAAAGAAGAAAACTTCCTAAATATTTCATTGAGAAAGCTTTGAAACAAAGGAAATGAAGCAAGAGACAATTCAAAGGCAGAGAGTTCCTGTGAAAGAGTGTGTTTTGGATAAAATAATAAGTTTTCCCTCCTTTCTCAAATCTCGCGAAGGGATGCTAGGGGTAAGAAAGTAAAAACGCAAGGGGAAGAAAAATGGTAAAAGTAAAAATCCCTAAAATCTACTACATGTGTCGTGCGATGAAAGGAGATGATAATACGCGACACGTGACACGAAAAATGTGACACATCAATCCTAAAAAATTATGGATTTCAACACGTTGGGACACGTTTTAATATTAAATAATATTTTTAATTTATATAGTTTATATTTCATTTAATATTTAATAATTTAACAAAAAATGAAACTAAATTAATAATACCCATCAACACGTTAAAGATGGAAGCTTTAATAAAAAAAATAAAAACTAGATGAGAGAGACATTTTTTTAGAGAGATCAAATCATTTTTTAGAGAATGAGATACAATTTTTTTTAGGAATTGACAACAATGATGCTTGCTTATGTAATTTTTAAGGGGAAAAAAAATTGAAATGATCAGGTGGAAGCTTTATTAATATATTTTAATTTTTTTTTAAATTTTTTTTTTTTTTAAATTTAAAAAAAAATTAAAAAATTACGAAAAGTAATTTTTAGTTGTCGGAATGGTCAAAAAAATATGTCAAGCGTGTCGCCGTGTCGGAGCGTGTCGGACCCGACTCTTCCTGTTTTTACAAGTGTCCGTGCTTCCTAGGGGAGTTTCGTACAATATAAAAAAAAATTACTCAATAATTATGATTACTGAAGATAGGGTGGAAAAATAGATTTTTAGAAATGTTACCAAAAAATTATTTGATAGGCTAAAATATTACTGAAAAAATTAGCTAAATTATCTGAGTATATATTTGGTTGATAAAAAAACATTGCTGATAATATGGAGTGAAATTACGAAAACAACCCCACCTTCATCGGTTTACGAAACCTCCCTTAGTCAAACTGAAGGTGTGTGTGATCAAATTGTAAACTTCAATCCCAAAAATTATTAAATTCTTAGTCATTAAAATTTGTCTCTGTCTGCGAATTAAGCATACTCCTTGTCTATGTCTCCTGCACATGGAAAATCTGCATATCCTACCAATGTAAATGCATCCTCATGACCAACAAGGAAGACTTGTTGAACACCCAATAAATCAAGAAGTTCAACAAAGTCACTCGTTATGTGAAAGTATGTGTATTCGCGGATTGAAGCCAAAGCCACGGAGAAGCCAAAGTACATTTACTATTCAAGAAATGACCTTTGTATAATAAAAATACTTTTCTCTTCTTTTTATTTAAACATGTTAGTCATTCTTCATTATTTATTGGGGCAACGGTGCAGTATCCCATAAATAAGGACAACGGTGTGGTACTGAGAGCCACAATCTAGTGGCGCCATGAGTACCAAAGTTCAGGGAAACCATGAAGGAATAGCACCACGGGACATTGTCCTTTATCTGCGATATGCATTTTGATGCCATTGACTTTCACTGTCTTGTATTGTATTCCCTCCATATGTTTCTCTGTTACTGGTAAGTATAGGATAGTTCTCCAACTCATGAAGAAGAAGAACAAAGAAGGAGAGAGAGAGAGAGAAAGGGCATTTTCGTATGACAAAATTATTAATCCTTTCCCACGCGGTAAAAAAAATAAAAAATCATGGTTGAGATGATATTTTCATGGTTTTCATTTTATCCTTTAACATGACACAATAAAGTTTCCTACACATACAACATTTCGAGGGACCCATATTTTTTAAACAAAAAAAATAAAAAAATTAAAACACGCAAAATGAATCTCTATAATATTACACAATTATTTATCCTACAACATAACTCTTATAAAATTCTATTTTCATTTAGGAATTTGTAGTGTAAAATAGAATGATAAGAAAAAAAATTTCTTTGAAATATTTTATGTTTCTCCTACCAAACTTGGAAATTTTTTTGCCCAACCTCACTTTGCCAGAATTTCAAGGAGAATCCTCGTACCAAACAACACCTCATTAATGAGGTAAAGTTATCAACTAAAATAATGGGTAATCCACTAAAGTTTTACTTTTACCACATCCACACATGTGGAGCAATGCTTCTAATATATGATTTCACAATAATAATAGATCATGCTCTTCATGCTAATATGATCAACAGGTTAGTGGCAACTAATATGGACCATATCAAGCAGGATTAAGGATCAAGTCTATTAAAATAATATAGCACAAAAGGGCCATTAACAAAGACTTAAGGAGTAAGGAAAGATGTACGTCACGCGTAGATGCAATCCCACAAACATAATTAGAATGACAACAACACGGGATTCATAAGCTTCCTCAAGAGCCAATGACTAAAGAACAGACATAAAACACCAGCTAAGCCTACACATAGCTTGCCAATAGGCATAAAACCATCACAATCCGCTAATAAGAGTAAATGTCGCTACTATATAAGGAAGTCTCAAAGCCAATGATCATCTTCTCTAGTTTACTTTAACTCATTACTCAAGCATTGACTTGAGCATAGAAGTGCCTTGCAAGTACATCATATGTCCTAGGCAAGCAGATATCTCTAACACTAGCTTATGTTGGGATCTGCCATACTACTACGCAGGAGGGATCCACAAGAAGATTGAACTAATGTTGGAGAGATCTAATTACTTGGGACAGATGAGATACTTGCAAAACGCTTTGATGCTCAAGTAATGAGTTTAAGTAAATTAGAGATCTACCTAGGCTTTAAGTCTTCTTTATATAGTAGCAACATGTCTTACTTGTTTCGCCTTCGTATGATGACATTTACTCTTTCTGATGGATTGTGGTGTTTTTGTCTGTCTATCCTTTTGGTGACATGCTTGTTGGTGAGCTATGATGTGTAGGCTTAGCTGGAGCCCTATGTTTGTCCTTCAATAATTGGTTCTTGAGGAGGCTTATGAGTATTGTGTTGCTGTCAATTCAATTGTGTGTCAGCCGGATTGCATGTACTTGTAACATACATGTTTCCTTACTCCCCCTTAACTCTCTTATTTGGGGTAGGATATATTTATAAATTTTATAAGAGTTATGTTGTAGGAAAAATGATTGTATAATGTTATAGAGATTCGTTTTGCGTGCAAGAGTTTTTTTTTTTTTTTTTGCTGCGGGTCCCACAAAATGTTGTGAATGTAGGAAAATTTTTCTGGTCATATTAAATGATAGATGATAAACCCTTTATTTATCACAAAAAATATTTATCACATTTACAACCAACATAATCACCAGTGATTTTTACTAATCTAACTATTATAATTTATTGAGAATTATTGGATCACACTTATTAATTAATTATTAATTCTCAATAAATTCAATAAATTATAATCGTTAGATTGCCAGAAATCAACAATAATTAGATTAGTTGTAAAAGTGGTAAACATTTTTGGTGATAATGTATCTTTTCCCCTCTTATTTATTAATTCTTTTTGTACTAAATACTCCTTTAAGTCTTTGTCATTGGGTTTTTTAAGCTGTATATTGCACTAGACCTTTCATTCTGCTTAATAACGAAAATACCAAAATTGTAAAAATAAAATAAAATTAATATCTTCAAATCTCTTTGAAGTAATTTACAAAAGAATATATATATTTTTTCAAAACAAAAATTAAAAAAAAAAATTAAGCATTTTTTGGGGTTTACCATTTTGACATTTGCAGTTCTGAAAAATAAAAAATAAAAAAAAGGGTGAAATGCGAAAGTTCTTGAATCACGCGTAAACCAGGTCGCTAACGCTAAGCAATGTCTTCTTCCTTGTAAGCAATCTCAATTCTCAATTCTCAATTCCCATAACCGATCATCAACCTCTTCTTCCTTTCTTCATTCTACTCTTCTGAATTTGAACCCGGATTCAAACAAAATCCATCTTCACTTTCATCACACACACACAGAAAGAGAGCCATAGCTATGGTGCCACCGGCGGTTCAATCGCCGAACCCCCAAGCCACGCAACAGTTCTTAAACTCCGTCCTCTCCCAGCGCGGTCCATCAGCGGTTCCCTATTCGGAGGACACAAAGTGGCTGATCCGGCAGCAACTCGTGGCTCTCACCACAACCTTCTCTTCTCTCCAACCCAAAACGGCGACGTTTACACACAACGACGGTCGCTCCGTTAACCTTCTCCAAGCCGATGGAACCATACCCATGACCTTCCAAGGCGTGACTTACAACATCCCCGTCGTTATATGGTTGATGGAGTCTTACCCTCGTCACCCACCTTGTGTCTATGTAAACCCTACCAGAGACATGATAATCAAGCGTCCTCATCCTCATGTTAACCCTTCTGGTTTAGTCTCTGCCCCTTATTTGCAAAATTGGATCTACCCTAGTTCCAATTTGGTTGAACTTGTTAACTCTTTGAGCCAACTCTTTGGCCGTGACCCTCCTCTTTATTCCCAACGTAGAGCCCCATCACCCCATGTTAACCCTAACCCTAACCCTAATCCAAATTTTGGAACTTCATCATCTAATTTGGGTTTTTCTTCATCTGGGTATCATCATATCCCTCCTCCCAGAACTTACCCTCCTTCCCCTTATGCTTCTCGGGTTCAGCATCCTCCTCAGCTTCCTCATACTGAGGACCCCACTGAGGTTTTTAAGCGCAACGCGATTAATAAGCTTGTGGAGATGGCTCATAATGATGTTGCTGGTTTGAGGAAGACCAGGGAGGCTGAGATGGAGGGGTTGTTTAATTTGCAGGCTGTGTTGAAGCAGAGAGAGGATCATCTTAATAAGGGTTTGAGGGAAATGCAGGGTGAGATGGAAGCTCTTGAGCAGCAACTTCAGATGGTTTTGATGAATACTGATGTTCTTGAGGGGTGGTTGAGAGATAACCAAGGGAAGAAGTTGGGGAATTTGGAGAATGTTGAGGATGCTTTTGATTGTGTGGATGTTCTTTCGAAACAGATGCTTGAGTGCACTGCTGCTGATTTGGCTATTGAAGATGCTCTTTATGCATTGGATAAGGCTGTTCAGGTGGGTGCTGTACCATTTGATCAGTACTTAAGGAGTGTGAGGGCTTTGTCGAGGGAGCAATTCTTTCACCGAGCTACGGCGGCCAAAGTTAGAGCTGCTCAGTTGCAGGCTCAGGTTGCTAACATGGCTACTCGGATTCATCATTATGGTAATAGCTGAGAGGACATGGCTGCTCCGTTTGTGTCTGAAGAGGGTCTTTCAGTTCATGAAATCCTTCATTGTGGTTGCTGGGTACAGATTGCTATTTGTTTCTTCACTTTAAGTTCTTACTTCTAGCCAATAGCTTAAATTGGTAAGCCTTATAGCCTTCAACAACTTTGGAGTTATTGAGCACAGAACTTGTTCCGGGCTTGCGACTGTACTGTTGTTCTTATACAGACTTAATAATATGATTTTCTTGAAAATTTTGGTTTAAGAGCTTGTTAACTCAAGTTTTTTTATTGTTTAGGAGTATACATGCTTATCGATCATATATTTGTTCCACTTTGTTTCTTCAAACAATGGGTATATTATAATGGATATATATATATATATTTTCTTGATTCTATTGATGCCTTGCCTTGCCTGTTTCAAATTACTTACATAATTACTAAATATCAAGACTTCGTTTGCTGTGCTGGTAGGTTTTCCTTGCATTTAATTTGTAAATTTATTAGATGGGAAGTGTTTGTGAAATTGTATGCTTTAGTTTGTGTCTATTTTATTTGGCGAGAAGCATTTGTTTGTCTTATGACTATCGATAATTGAACTAGATTGAGGAGGAGGAGGAGGAGGAGGAGGAGGAGAGAGAGGAGGGGGGGGGGGGGGGATGCTGTTGGTTAAACTAACTTGCTCATTTGGTCTTTAACTGATGGTAGTAAATTACCAACTTCTGTTTCTGTACATTAGAATATAGAAGGCTTCTTCTGAATAATTCGTGAGATTTCCAGAGAAACCACTGAATTGAATGGGCTATTTCTGGTAAGGATATATTGTTCCATTACAAAATTAGTCAGTCACCATGCTTGATGAAGTTGTAGGTTCTGGATTTGCACAACTCAGAGGCAGAGAAAAGAAAATTGGAAGGGATTTTTGGAAATAGGGAAGCCTTTGCTTTATGAGATCTTGGAAAACCAGCCACGAGTTGTATAATAGGAATATGCAGTGCCATTTGGTTTTACTTTCAGAAGAAAAACATTGGGTATTCACGTGTGGGAATAAGCTATGAGACTGCCATGGTAGGGCATTGTTGGAGGATAATCACCTCAGCATTTTCTTATACAAAGGTTATTCACCTTGTTTTTTTTTTTTTTACTCGAGTGCACTTTTGAGTCTTGGGGTGGTAGAGCAGCTTGGCCTCTCGGCTTCGGTCTGTAGTACTATTTACTGGACACACTTGTCTTGGTTGTTTTAATAGCATTGGCTAGTTCTTGACATGTACCATATTTTGATTCAAGCTTGAGTATATTCGTTGAATGACTGCGTTGGGTTGGGTCTTCCTGTGTGGTGTGTGGGTGGATGAATGCATTGCCAATTGGAAATGTTGGAACTTGTCTAATGTCAATCCAATATATCATTGTTGTATCAGATGTTGCCTTTACATAATAAAATATTACTTGCCATATGATTTTAATTCTTTCAATTTAGAATTTGTTCAAAGCTGCTTGAATGTCCATTTTTGTAGTAGAAAGTGTTAAGGAATGTGATAATGAATGGTCTCAGATGAAGTATTTCAATTTTTTGGAGTGATACTTTACATTGCAAGTGAACAGCCATTATTTTTCCTTCACATCGCCCTTACAGCATCTAATTCTTACCATGTCTGTGATGAAAATTGCTACAAAGGAATGTATGGAGTTGATTCAGGTTTCCCACCCCTCCATTTTTATCTGCTATTTAAGGATTAGTGATATTCAATTCAGTAACAATTTTCTCGTTTTATCTATTTATCGGGTTACATTGTGCTTTCTTGTAGTGAATTTCTTCGTCCACAGAGAATCTAAAAGCAAGTTTTATCTTCATTTATCTGATCCAATCGCTTTTTTTAAAAATAAAATAAAAAAATCTGTCACCCCATAAAAAAAGACTAGTGGGTTTGAGGAATGAGATTCATCTTAAGGAGAGACCGGAGAAATATATCTGGTTCCACTATGGTGCTGAATGTCAGTGCTTCTTCCCATTTAAATGTCATGTTAACTGAGCTTTTTGATTCAAAAGAAAGTAGAATTTTAAAGGACACAAAATTGTGTCATTTTAAGTGAGAGAAATAGATAAATTATGGAAGAGAAAGTGGGGGAAAATGATGCAAGTCTTTGTGAGAGTGAAAGGATGTAAGGTGTGTCATTTAAAATGACATACCTTTTTCCCTTTCTTTTAATGTTACTTTGTAAGTCAATATCTCTCATGTTATCATCTCTAGACTCTTGCAGTCTTTTTACTTGTAGCCACCGCCCAGCAATGTCATGTTTCCATTTCGTCCTCTCTCGTTTGTCTTCTTCCCTTTGTACTGAAAGGTAGAGGCAGAAAAATATGTTGAATAATTTTGATTCTTTGCGTATGGGTTTGTTTGAGTTTACAATAATATAGATCTTGTTCATCCATTAACCAAACCTTGTCCTTTCTGCGAGACTTCCATTTTGCCTATGGCATTGCCACTCCTTTGTCTGCATCCACTTATTTGGAATTGGTTACACTTACACACCTCTTGCTCTTGCTTTGCTTTTGCTGCCATATGCTGTGTTACTTCCTGGATTGGTTAAAATAAAGGGTTAAGTTAATCTCATGTAGCATAATATAGAGAATTTTTCCTACTGACCCTTCGATATCCGTGCTTGCCTTTTTTCTTTTTTCTTTTTTCTTTTAAATCAATGGGACCCAATATGTTGAGTCTATGACATAAGATACTTATCACCTACAACATAAGAATAATAATTCCCTAAAATAAATCTACGTATATTTTGTAACTTGATACGCATGCCTTTCTTTTTTAGTGTTTGGAATACAATTAACCAACATGTTAATTGTTAAAACTGGATTTTGCGATTTTATATTCCTTCTGCCCATGCCTCAACGTGACTGAATTTTTAAATATAAGCTAAATAATTAATGTAATGCCTGGCAACATGCAAGGATTAACGACTGTCCCCACACACTAACACGAGACTTTTCAGCATGCTTTGTCCTCACTCGCACACTTCCCGGGAAAATTTCCCAGGAGGTCACCCATCCCAGAATTGCTCCAAGTCAAGCACGCTTAACTGTGGAGTTCTTCCGATCCGGGCTACCGAAAAGTAGATGCATCTTGTTAGTATAGGTAGTACCAATTAATTCTTATAAGCCATTCCCGACTGTACTGTCCCATACCAGCACAGTCTCTGGAATCCCTCTCTTTCCGGTGTTATTCGATTCATTCATGTACCCCCGTCGCTGGAAGCCTGCCAGGAGCCGCTCCTTGTCCGTGCCCTTGCGCACCGGCGATCAATCCCCGCCCTCGTCAGCGCCCGGGATGTTACATGCCCACCAGCTTCCGCCTGGTTCATCCTCGAACCACACCGTACTGGATGAGAGGCCCTGCTCTTGAATGTAATATCCCAAAAAAATAATAATAGTAATTTATAATACAATAAATTAATAATAGTAATTTATAATACAATAAATTAATAATAATAAAAAATTATAAATTAGTAATAATAATAATGGGTGATAAATTGTGATTATTTGATTGTTTGATTGGATTAGGATGAGTCAACAAACATAAACTGTTTAGATATGATGAGTCAACAAACATAAGTTGTTTAGATATGATGATTCAACAAACATAAATTGTTTAGATAGGATGAGGCAACAAACATAAATTGTTTAGATATGATGAGTCAGCATGGAGTCAGTAATGTATAAGCCCAACACTTCAACTATAAATAGAGGCCTAGCCTAACCAAACCAATCAACTCTTCAAAATTTCTCCTCTACTACTACTCTCTCTCTCTCTCTCTCTTCTCACTCCAAAAAGTTTATTTTAATTATTTTCAATTTTTATATTTTTCTGATTATCAACCGGTCTGTCCCAAATTACTCTTTTCTTCTAGAAGTTAGCAAAAACGGAGACCAGGTAATCCTAATCCCTAGGTATTTTTTTTAGATTATATTTTATGTGAAATTTAATATGTGTAATCCTAATCCTTAGAAATCTTAGGTTAATTTTATATGAATCGTGATAGAGTCGCTGCAAATTTCTTTCGGTTTATGTGGAATTCTTTAATTGAATTCAAATTGTAATTGTCGTTGCTTTTATATATGTAAACATTGTCCACAGAACAAAAAAAAAAACTTCTTCTCGGTTTTTGTGCGTGACTTTCCATTAAAGTTAGATGCCTGATTGTTTCTTTCAATTTGCAATCTCATTATCTTTTGCTTATATGCATATATTTGCAACGTTGTTGTTTTTCTCGGTTTACGTAATCAAAATACATGCTTTCAGTTATATATATATTTAGTTACAATTGTTTTCTTTGAATCCTGTGCTATACTTTCTAAATTGAGGCACTAATATAAATATATGTTTTGGTAAATTGGAAATTTATTTATTCGTTGCACACAAAAAAAAAGTTTACATATATTTGAAATAAATTGGGGAATTTTGTTATGTCTGTATAAAAAAAAATAATAGTGGGAGGATAGCTTTGGGATGGTACCTCCCAAAGTGATGAACACAACTTTTGGGCTTTATGCCTCCGATGTGAAATTGATGTGAAAAAGATTATATCCGTTCTTCCCAAAGTGGTGTCTGGCAGGGTTCCCCGGGATACTAGTAGCAACTTTGGGAAGAGGTGTGCACACTAGGAAGATGTGAGTTGATTATGGCCAAAGTGATTTGTTTGTGACTGGCAGGGTTTCCCGGGTCACAGGGTAGACTGGCAGGGTTTCCCGGGTCTACCATGGTTCTCTTCCCACTAAATAGACTAAATGGATTAAATAAAGATTAATATAATTAATAACAAGTTTGATATTTGATTTGAATTTTTTTTTTGAGTTATATTATTTTATTGGATTATTATGAGTTACATTTTTATTTATTTATTTATTTATTTTTGTATATCGGATTTGGATTACCAGCTTTGCTGACTTTTGTGTTTGTTTAACTGCAATGATCCTTCACGGGGGAGCAGATTTTCAGTGAAGCATGTTGCAAAGGATGGGGCTAGCTGTGGGCAGTGAGGATCACAACTCGGATATTTCTAGCTAGTTTCTAAGTTTAGAATTTTTATGAGTTTTAAATAAATGCATAAGACGTATTTCTTTTATTTAAACTTTAGTCTTTGGTTTTATTTTTAATGTAATAAATTTAGCCTTGCACCTGTCTATAGTACAAGTGCGGCGGTAACACTTCCCAAATTTGAATATTTTGAGCTTCCGCTGTTATTTATAAAAAGTATTGAAATTATTTATGCTATTATAAATTGTTAGAATTTGGGGTGTTACAAAATGGTATCAGAGCCCTGAGTTTAACTTGGATTCACTTTTGATACTAACTCAAGGGACCAAAGATCCCAGAGTTAAATAAATAAATAAGAACATAAGTAATAAAATAAATTTTAAATATAAAAAAAAAAAAATTAACGTGAGAGATGGGTAGTGAAGGGTTATTTTCTTGTCCTTTAAATAAGATTTATTTGAAATTATAATAATTGCATGTTTGAAATTATTTTGTGACTTGTTATGACTTGTAAATTTTATTTTTGCAAATGAATAGAATTTTCTATAGGCTAAAAGGGTTTCTTCTATATGTAATTTTTTTTTTCTTTGAATAATGATGAATGATGATATTCTTATTATTTATTTATTTAAAGAAATTGGTTTATTGTTTGAATTTATATTGCATTATCTGATACATAATACAAATATATGAGATGAGGAAAGTGATAGTTAGAATTGATTATGAGAATAAATTCAAACACTTAGAATTTAAAAAAAAAAACATACGATCAGGTACTATACCCGTCGTAACCCTAGAATGGCTGCAAACAACGCTGCTGCTGAAGAAATGGACCGACGTCTGAGGGCTATTGAAGATCTTGCTTTAGCACTTGGACAACAAAACGTCCATCAGGCTAATGCTGAGAATACCATATTTAAGAGAGTGGCGTCTCATCATCCACCCACTTACAAAGGGACTATCGATCCAGTTGCTCTTGAAAATTGGATCCGCGACATGGAAAAGTTGTATGAAGTGACAAATTGTCCCGAGAACATGAAGATTAGCATTGGCTCATTTTATCTGAAAGAGGAGGCAGATAGTTGGTGGTCCACAGTGAAGACGGGCTACATAGCTGAAGAGGGATTTAACTGGGAGATTTTCAAGGAACGAGTCCGCAATAGATTCTACCCCGACGCAATTAAGTGGCAGAAACAGGAAGAGTTTGCAAGGTTCAGGATGGCAGGAAAGATGACAGTGCAGGAGTACACTGACAAATTCATTGAGCTCTCGCGTTTTGCTTCAAATCTTATTCCTACGGAGAGGGACAGGGCACGTAAGTATGAAAAAGGGCTGACATTCAAAATTCAGAAGTCCTTGGGAGGTATACCATCACAGACCTTCCAGGAAGCTTATGAACGAGCTTTGAACATTTTTGACATCTTACAAACTGAAGAGGAAGTCATGGAAAGGAACAAGAGAAAGCAATTTGGCAGTGGTCATCAACAAGTTAGCGGTGATAAAAAGCCTCGTTATGATAACAGGGGCAATAACTGGAGTGACAAACAACCACAGGGACAGAAGTATGCTGACATAGGTAATTATGGCGAGAATCAACTCAAGATCCAAGTTCAAGGAACAAAACCATACTCTTGTAAAGTATGCGGCAAGCAGGCACACCCTGGGAAGAGGTGCAATGGAGAACTTATAACTTGTTTTCAGTGCGGTGGCAAGGGGCACAAGGCTCACCAGTGTACTGTCAGGGGATTCAATCAGCAATCAGGCTCTCAAGGAGGACAATCAAAACCAGATGGAGGACGAAATGGGAATAACAACCAAGGGGGTAGGAACAATGACAATCAGCCCCGCTACCAGCAGAACTTTCAAAATGGAAATGGAGGAAATCGGCAATATGCCACTACTGGAAATCCCAACAATGGAGCTGGAGCAAATCAAGCGACAGGTCAGAATGCTGCTAATCAAACCACAGGGAGTCAAGGAAGGATCTATGTCATGAATCACACTGAGGCTGCGACAAACCCAGATGTTATTACAGGTACCTTCTTACTTCGGTCTGTACCTGCTTATATATTGTTTGACACCGGTGCATCGCTATCCTTTATTTCATCCTCTTTTGTGGAGAAAACGAGAATGGTACCATCTTCTACCTTCTCAACCAATATTACTTTACCCTCTGGAGCTGTTGTCTCTTGCTCCAATGTTTATGAAAACATTCCGATTAGTATAGCTGGTTCTGAGCTACCAGCTGATCTAGTTCAGTTTGACTTGGCGGATTTCGATGTCATTTTAGGAATGGATTGGCTTAGCAAATATAGGGCTAAGCTAGATTGTAGGGAGCAAAAGATATCTTTTAAGGGACCAAAAGGGAAATACCTCTCTTATAAAGGTGTTGTACCCAAACCTTCCATTCAGATAGTCTCTGCTATGACTATTAAGAGTTTACTTATAAAGGGACACCCCGTTTATTTGTGCAACGTACGCGACTTAACTCTCGAGGAGAAGATTGAACAAATACCCGTGGTCAAAGAGTATGCAGATGTTTTTCCCGAAGAGATTCCTGGTATGCCACCTATTAGAGAAGTTGAGTTTGTTGTTGATCTTATGCCCGGTACTGCTCCGATATCAAAAGCGCCATATAGGATGGCTCCGGCAGAATTGAAGGAGTTAAAAACCCAACTTGAAGAACTGTTAAACAAGGGGTATATAAGGCCAAGTGTTTCGCCGTGGGGAGCTCCAGTTTTGTTTGTGCGAAAGAAAGATGGGAGTATGAGGTTGTGTATTGATTATAGGGATCTGAACATGGTGACCAAAAAGAACAAATACCCATTGCCAAGGATTGAAGACTTGTTTGATCAATTGAAAGGAGCAGGTATGTTCTCAAAGATAGATTTGAGGACTGGATATCATCAAGTACGAATCAAGGAAGACGACATCCCAAAGACGGCCTTCCGTACCAGATATGGGCACTATGAGTTTGCGGTCATGCCTTTTGGCTTAACGAATGCCCCGGCAGCTTTTATGGATCAGATGAATAGAACCTTCAAGCAATACTTAGATCAATTTGTGGTGGTCTTCATAGATGATATTTTGGTGTACTCCACGACGAGGGAGGAGCATGAGCAACATCTGAGGATTGTGTTGGATATTCTAAGAGAGAAGAAATGGTATGCAAAACTCTCAAAATGTGAGTTTTGGCTGGAGAAGGTTGCCTTTTAGCGAAGATTAAAGCTATCACTGAGTGGCCTAGGCCTACAAATATTGCGGAAGTCAGGAGTTTTCTCGGTCTGAGGTTATTATAGAAGGTTTGTGAAGGATTTCTCGAAGACAGCTCA